>CM021103.1:384682638-384858318 GCA_007115665.2 Sequoiadendron giganteum | reverse complement strand
TTCCCCTTTGTTTACTTTGTTGACAAAGGATATTAAATTTGTGTGGACTCCAAACTGTCAACAATCCTTTGAGAAGTTCAAAGAAAATTTGACTAATACACTGGTTTTGAGAGGTCCAAAGTGGACATTGTCATTTCAAATTCATAATGATGCATCAGACTTTTCCATTGGAGTTGTCCTAGGATAGAAAGAGGGGAATATAGAGTGTGTTGTATATTATATCAATAAAAACCTACAAGGAGCTGAATTGAACTACACTATGCCTGAAAAAGAAATGCTTGGTGTTGTCTACACCATTAACAAGTTCAGACACTACATTATTGGTTATCAGGTATTCATATAGACCATACAAAAATTAGATACTTGATGAATAAACCAGTGGTAGGTGGAAGACTTGTATGGTGGTTATTGTTGCTGTAAGAATTTAACATCACAAAAGTTGATAAGCTTGGAAAAACTAATGTGGTTGTTGGTTTCCTCTCTAGATTGCCTACTCAATCAGCTAAAGGAATGGTTGATGATTCTTTCCCTGATGAGCATTTATTTTCTCTAAAATTACACACCCCATGGTATGTTGATATAGCTAACTACTTGGTAACATGGCATATTTTAGCTTACTTCTCTCCTAGGGAGAAAAGCTAGTTAGTTTATAAATGCTTCCCTTATTCTTGGATTTCTAGATTCTTACTTTACACTAGCCCAAATAACATTATGAGAAGATGTATTAAGGAGGATGAAGTGTTTGATATAATGAAAGCCTTCCATGATGAACCTTATGGTGGATAATTTTTAGCCAAGAGGACAACTTTTAAAATCTTAACAATAGGATATTATTGGCAAACCCTTCGCAAAGATTATGTTAAGTATACTATAAGTTGTGATAGATGTCAAAGAATGGGGAGACCTACAAGAAGTGATGAAATTCCTTTGCATCCCCAACTAGCACTGGATTGTTTTGAAAAATGGGGGCTAGATTTTGTTGGCCCTAAATTTACCACTTCAAATAATAAAGAATATATACTGGTATGTACCAATTACTTAACCAAATGGGTAGAATTAAAAGCATCACAGTTTTCTAGAGATGACAATGTTGCAAAATTATTATATGAGGAAATCTTCACTAGGTATGGTGTTCCTAAGGAGATCATGACTGATCAAGGACCATAATTTACATTAGACCTTATAGCCTAGCTAGTGAAGGAATATCAGGTCAGGCACAAGAAATCTACTTCATACCATCCTCATGCAAATGGTCAAGTAGAAGTTACAAATAGGGAGATTAAGAACATATTGAAAAAAAATGTGCAACTTCATAGAAGAGACTGGGTATCTAGATTACCAGAAGTTCTTTGGGCATACATAACTACATGTAAGATAACTAGAGGGTTTACCCCTTATGAGTTAGTTTATGAAAAAACAACAGTGTTAACCATAGAGTTTGAATACAAAACCCTATGAATAATAGTTGATTTAGGGATGGAATTAACAGAATCTTAGAAAGAAAGGTTGCAACATTTGACTTCCCTTGATCAAATCAGATTGCAAGCATTGCACCACACAGAGGTTGTCTTGAAACAAAGGATTAAATGGCATGATCAGTATATTAAGACTAAAGAATTTGTTGTAAGAGAATGGGCACCTATATGATTCTAGATACAAATAATTTCCAGGAAAATTGCAGTCAATATGGCTATGACCCTATGGAATACAATAGGTGTTTCCTCATGGTGTAGTAAAATTACAAACTATTGATGAGGCCAAATTTTCACTACTGGTTAATGGATATAGACTCAAGTTATATAATAAACCACTTAAACACGATGATTTCATCCTATGTGTAATGGATAAGTATGGTGCACACAATTCTACTAATTCAAGATCTGGGGCACAAGATGATATTTCAACAAGAAGTGACTTACAGAGTACGTTTGGTAACATAGTGGTCGAGTTACACAACTCCACCTCTAAGATAACCCAGGCCTAATTTTCCATGCTTTAAAACATATGCACACACAACAAAATATTCATGCACACACTGCACAATTATGATAACACTAAGGCTATATCCACATGAGACCTATTCATCATATTCATAAGGAACCTAATGCTGCAGAGACTTGTAGCTTTACACTCCTTGCATTTTGATAAGGACCTAAAACTATCGGCTCCTATAGCAACATTCAATGATTGGAAATAATATTTTATTCATTTGGTATATATTTATTGCAAGGTTATGAGCATTAATTTCCATTATACCAACATATTCATCCTACATATCATGACATAATTATTTTATTTCCTACGTACATTTCAAATCTTTCATGTTGTCACATCATAAGCTTGAATCTATCTCACCTTATCCACTCGCCATCCGAGATACTTATTACCTTGCATTTAATATTTTTCCTATAAAATACATATCACATATGTTCTTTCAGTTTCCACGTGCCATCGATGGTTATTTTTACATGACGGTACTTGAGTTATAATATTATGATTATGCAAGCTTTATTTAAAAAAAATTATGCACTTTAATTTCATTTCCATGCATTTGAATTATTAAACTATTTAATTCCATCAACTCATGTTTATACCACCTCCAAATCATCACCGTGAATAGAGGTCACTTCACTCATTAAAGTTGGGGGGATACGCTTAATCTATCTTTTCATCAGATTTTTCAAATTTGCCACCTTAAATTGAATTAATGAAAATCATGACATGCAAAGCCTAGAGTCATATTTTTATTGATATTTGTTCCCGTTGTTGTTTTTGCAATTCTTAAAAACTGAAACCTTGTAGAATTTGTAAGAACCTTAACTTGGTTTCTATCAGAGCTAAATTTAAAGAGTGATTTGCAGTTGTAGTGTAGTTTGGTAGTAAGAATACATTTGGAAACTAAGGTTTTGATGTCATAAGTGAAGTTGAAGATGGTAGGAAGAGATTGAGTTGATTTGGTATACTGAGCTATAAAGAGAAATAAGATGGGTGGAGATGTAATAAGGAGTGAGTTAGAAACTCATCAGCAAATTTTGGAGGATGCAACTATCCTTGCTATATTCACAAGGGTTGGATGGCTTGACTATTTCCAAAAATTGACAAAGTATAGTGATGATTTAATGAGGATATTTGTAGTAACCCTCTAGTACAATGAAGCCATGGTTAAAGGACTTTTTGTGGATGCTTTGGAGATCGCCATTTCTCAAGTAACCAGATTTTCGAGGATGGGAGTATAATTTCCAGCTTGGTTTGATGCAGTCATAGCTCGGGAGGAATTCTACACAAGCGAAGTGTTGGTCTCCTATAATGATTTAACAACTAAGCCTTTAATGTTGTGATTCAGAGATTAGACATCTAACCCAAATATCTATCTCAATCATCATGAAGGTGTATTTAAATTATCAACCTAGGGACGTAAACTTGAAATGGGTCAGCACTGTATGTGCACTGGGAATCCAAAGTATCCACATCATCCTACAACTTAAGAAATACACAATGATGAAAGTAAATTGATTGGAAGGAAATAACATAAATGCTGAACATCAACCAATAACTAGACCAAGCTAAAATACATGAAAAAAATGAAAATTTGAGCAAACAAACAAGAAACTACTCTGTCTCCTTTGAATGTAGGAACAGTCACATAATGGAATTCTAGTGGTTGGAGGAACAGTTAGTGTCAAATTCTTAACTAATTACTAAACAAAAAATAACAACTAAACTAAACTAAGGTACATGATGGAATACTCACCAAGTGGGCCCCCTTGGATAAGTATTCCCTAAAACTAAGGTAAACTCAAATGCACAAACTTATAACTTCATTTTATTCATTAGAAAACATGAGTACAATTGAGGAACATGACTATATTGTTGAAAAACTTAAGAGTGCGAGTACATCATCAAATTAACATTCTTCAACCAGAGAGCTTAGAAGGAACATCAGAGCCTTATTTAAACACCTAGCAAGGTAGTCCACTCCAATGGATGTGGAGGACACCACATTAGGGAAAGCACGAAAAAGGGCAGAGGCGACTACACATGCACAAAACCTATCAGGCATGTTTACCTTAATTTGAATCTGAAAAAATAGTAATGCCTAAATATGCTCAATAGGAAATTAATAATATTTGCAAGGCGGTTACAATTCGATTTGCATGAGGAATCTCCAACCGTCGAGAGTCTTCCCTCCATTAGAAGACCACCTTGTTAACTAATATGGTACACGACCAGCTGGCAGAATCTTCCTGAATTGCAAGCCTCTAATGATATCTACATGATAATATTAGTATGCACAACAACTACATATCCATAATGATCTTAAAGTGACATTCATTAATCACATGAAAAATTAACATAGATAGTTCATATAGCATGCCAATATCATTTGAAAGTTATGAAAATAAGTTCATATCCAATGTTTATGGTTTTAAGGAAATATTATGAAAAGATCAACTCCCAAGCATCAAAGTATTATGAAAACTGTAGGAAATGGACAACAACTTTATCAATAATTAAACCATAAACTAGACTTATCACTCCCCATAACCTAATGTCTTGCTGGTCCTGGTCCTCCACCAGAGGAAGAGTTGAGCTTTTTTTTGGTCAATGCCCTAAAATTTGCAACTACAAGCTATCCTACATCAGTTTCTGTTGTGTCTGAATTAGGATCCCAATAGAACCCTTGTTGTCTGTCCAATCTGCTCCATCTCTGTCTCTCATTAGCTATGTCATACCTATAATACCTGAAGTTTGGCACAAGCCACAGTAGGATAAGTGGCTGAAGAATCAGTGGAAGCCAAAATCATACTTTTGTTCTTCCAATCTGCATATATCTATCAACTCTCTTAAGTGCTTCAGCATAGTTGTGTGTGGAATGAGGCTCAACTTGCTTCAAATCATCAGTTAGGCTATTCCACCTCTGTGATAGATATCCCATCAAAGATTCTCTTGCGGTTCTTGCCATCTCCTCATATTCTTTATAAACTACCTCTCTCTCAAGAAGGATCCTACTGACATAACTTGGTCAGTATAGAATTATGTGCCAATCCTTGAAAAATGTCTCTTGGATGTCTAGATTTAGTCCTAAATAGTGTATCCATCCATGGTTTCTAAACTCGGACATGCAAGGTGCATGTTGTAGTAATACATTGTGAACCATGGGTTCATTTTAAATTAACCCACCTCCCATTATCTGCAATCAAACAGTCACTCTACAAAGTTTTTTTCTTCCTGCGATCCTCATCTGAATGCCAAATTTCTCCTTCCCGCACTCTGCTAAATTTCCAATGTTGGTGTCATATGATTTTTTCCTTTTTGGCTTAAGATTCCAACATAAGAAATTAAAGTAATAAAGGAGTAATAAATGCAGGCTATGATTAAGGAAAATGGTGACGGTGAATTGTCATTTAACACATAAGAGCCATCGTCTCACTTAGAATTCAAATTGGCTCAATAACTTAAATTTTGCTAGTGCGAACTAGTACAGATAGACATGCAAACATGGCATTGACACGTCCCCCCAACCCAAATTTGCACACGTGTCCTTACATGTGGGGTGGAATGTCGATTTGATAGGGGCAGGGAATAATTACATGCTATGATGAACGTCCATATTAACTCACAAAAATTAAATAAATGTACTAAAAGACAACTAAGATATAACAATTGATGCACACATACTTGAATTTGTGGAAGATTGATTGCAAAGATTATGGAGAAAGTACTGATCAATTTTCAAGAAATTAGTTGAGCATTTAATGAAAGCGGGGTAGAATGGAATGAAGTGAGATGATGGTGGCAAGGTGGAAGAGAGAGAAAGGTGGAATGAATGGGAAAATGGGTGAATAAGTGGACCCCCAAAAAGTGGGAATATTTATTATGACAAGTTACGTACCTTAATCAACCAGAAGAAGGGACACTAGGTCCACTTCCTTTGGCTGCTGGAAGGTCAGGTGCTGCATGCTGACTGAATTGTTGTAGGAACTCTTCCTTAGAAGTTGGCTTGTGATACAATCTTAGGCGATGACCATTCACCAGTAGCTTAAACCTGATAGGGTCAATGGTAGTAAGTTGAACAACGCCATTAGAAAATACTTCAGCCACCTCATATGGTTCGAGCCACCTTGTCTGCAATTTTCCTGCATTATCATGATATCTTGAGTCATAGAGTAGTGCCCAATCTCCAGGCTGAAATTTCTTATCCTAGATTAATTTATCATGCCACTTTATTTGTTGATTCTGCACTACCTCTATGTGATGCAAATATTCCTTCCTCATCTCATCCAAAGCATTCAACTACATGATTGTATCTTTTTGTGCCTCAGAGATATCCATCCCCAATTCTATTGTAGTCCTAAGAGTCTTATGCTCAAATTCAATGGGCATCATGGTTGTCTTTCCATACAACAACTCAAATGGAGTGAATCCTGTAGTTTTTTTCCAGGTAGTTCTATAAGCCCAAATAACTTCTGGTAGCCTGCTTGCCCAATCCTTTTTATGGATAGCCACTATTTTGGTTAGATTGGCTTCAATTTCTCTATTGGTCACCTCAACTTGGCCATTGGCCTAGGGGTGATAAGGACTAGACTTCCTGTGCCTAATTTTGTACTCATTGAGAAGTGTTGTAACAAGGTTTGAAGTGAATTGAGTCCCTTGATCAGTCACTATCTCTCTTGGAACCCCATACCTTGTGAAAATTTCATCATACAAAAGTTATGCAACCTTATTATCTCTTGCATGCTTCATGGCCTTAACTTCTACCTATTTAGTTACATGATCAGTGCATACCAAAATATAGGATTTTCCTTTTGATGGAGGATCAATGGGTCCTACAAAATCTAGCCCCTACTTATCAAATGGACTGATTACTACCTGGGGGTAAAGTGGCATCTGATCAGATTTGGTGGGCCGACCCATCCTTTGGCATCTGTCACACTTCCTTGTATATCTCCCTGTATCCTTCTGCAGTGTTGGCTAGTAATATTCTATGTTTAAAATATTAATTGTTGTCCTTTTGGCTGCAAAATGTCTTCCATAGGGTTCATTCTGGCATGCATGCAGAATATCATATGTCTCGTATTCCCTCACACATCTCTTCATAACCTGGCCAGGTCTAGTGTAGAACAAACATCCAACAATCCATGAGAAAGGAAAATATTTTTCAATGAGCACTCTCCTCTCTTTTGGAGAGAAGTGAGGAGGGACTCTCCCTATGAACAGAAAATTAGCTATGTCAGCATACCTAGGTGTCTGCACATTGATGGAAAATAGCTATTCATTAGGGAAAGAATCATCTATGACTTGATTATCCTCTGATGTGGTCAGTCTTGAAATAAAATCTGCAACAACATTGGCCTTCCCTGGTTTATCCACAATGGTTATGTCAAACTCCTACATGAACAATAACCATCTTGCTAGCCTTCCTAAAATGAGATGTTTACTCATGAGGTACCTAATGGTTGCATGATTAGTGTGCACAAAGATCTGGTAGCCTGTCATGTAATTTCTAATTTTTTTTAAAACCATAGATCATTGCTAACATTTCCTTTTTTGTCACACTATAGTTAAATTCAGCTCCTTGCAGATTTTTGCTGACAAAGTAAATGGCATTTTCAATAGACCCTTCTTTCTATCCTAGGAATGCTCCCACAACATAGTCTGATGCATCTATATGGATGTGAAAAGGAAACTCCCAATTAGGTCCCTTGAGCACATGAGCATGAGTTAAAGCTACTTTCAAGTCAGAAAATGCCTTGCATAGTCTTCTATCCATTGGAACTCAACATCTTTAGTTAGGAGATTATACAATGGTGCTGCCATTTTTTTGAAGTCTTTGATGAACCTCCTATAATAACTTACATGTCCTAAGAAACTCCTAACATATTTTTGTTTTGCAGGAATAGGTAGATTTGTAATCACCCCAATATTTACAGGATCTACCTGAATTCCTTTGTGAGAGATGTAGTGGCCAAGAACTACACCTTCCCGCATCATCATGAAGCAATTTTCACTATTTAAAGATAGATTCTAGTCTTCACATCTCTGTAGGACTCTCTTAAGATTTTCCAATGCTTCATTGAAATCAAAACCAGAAGTAGTGAAATCATCCATATAAATTTCCATGCAATCATGAGAGATGTCTAAAAATATGCTAATGACTGCCCTCTCAAAAGTTGCAGGTGCATTGCATAAGCCAAATGCAAGTACTGAGTAGGCATAGGTTCCCTACAGATAGGTAAAGGTGGTCTTCTCCTAGTCCTTTAGTGAAATTTGGATATTATTATAGCCACTGAATCCATCAAGAAAGGAAAAGTACTACTTTCCTGCAAGCGAGTCCAAAACTTGATCTATGAATGGTAAGGGAAATTGGTCCTTTTTGGTGACAGAGTTAAGTTCCTTGTAATCAATACGAACTCGCCACTTCCATCCTCTTTTGGGAAAAATCACCAATGGGGACACCCACTGGCTATCTGAAATGGGGTAGATAAATCTTGCATCTAACAATTTTTGTAGTTCCCCTTTTACTATTTCTCTCAATACAGGGTTAATTCTTCTTTGTGGTTGCCTCATTGGTGTACAATCATCTCGTATGTATATCCTATGAGTGCAAAGTTTAGGTTCCAATCCCTTCATATCATGATAGTCCCATGTAAATTAATTTTGGTGGGCCCTTAGTAAGTTTTCCAATGGAAATTGTTGTTCTTTACTCAATTTACTGTTGATATTTAGATATTTCCCTTCTAACACTTGCACTTGTGTATTGAACTCTATCATAGTTGCTTCACTAATGCTTGGTACCTTAAGTTCATGTGGAAAAAATGCATGAAATATACATGTTTCTGCATGAATTTTGGCTACAGGAAGAATGTCTGCAGGATGAGTGGCTATAGGATGAGTGGCTGCAGGGTGAGCGGTTGCAGGATGAGCATGCAGGAGTGTCTTCATTGTATCAGAAAAATTAGATAGATGAGAGGATTATGCTTCCTCTACCTCATAATGGTTCTGAATTATGTTAGACAATACTTTATCTTCATCTTGAAGTTGTAGGAAAGGAATTTTGTTGAACATCATAAGTTGTGCCACAAAATTAGCTTTCTCAACCTCTTCACCAACATGTGGCCATATTGGATCATCCTTATCATGGGATGGCTAAGCAGGAGGGTAGAGAACAAGATTTTCGGTGTTCTTGCCATCAGAAATGGTCATGTCTCTTGTTTGACATCTAATATAAGCATCGACTGTTGCCAACCATGGTCTTCCAAGAATAATGGGGTACTCTCCTAGTGTGGCTTTAGGAGAAAGAATCATAAAATCTGCTGGGTACTCCCAAGAGTCTAGAGTTACCACTAGATCTTCCACTATACCATCAGGCTTAACAATAGAACTATTAGCAAGCTATAGGACAATAGGAGTAGGTCTCATGCTTACAATATTTAGTTGTTGTAGGATGTATTTGGTTATTACATTTATTGTTGCTCCCAAATCAATTATAGCATTCTTTATCTACATCCCATTTATAACAACTCATAAAACAAGACTCCCTGGGTCATTATACTTGGGAACAGTCACTTTCCCAATCATGATGTCAACAAGCTATCCCGCCACATGAACTATAGTGGGGTCTTTCGTCTTCCTTCTTGGCTCTTAAGGAATGCTTCCTTGATTGCTTTTCCATAAATGGGAACATATTTTATGGCCTAAAATAGAGATACTTGGACACATATATTCTTCAGTTGATCTAGAATGTCAAAATTTGTGTCCTTTTATTCCTTTTATTTCATAGTTTCCAACCTTTGGGGAAATGGTGGTTTAGGTTCAATCTTCTTGGCTGGGACTAGTTCAGGATTTTAAAGTGCACATGGCTGAATGGGGACATTTAGAGGCTCCTCCTCTTCCACAAGAAGCTCAGTGATAATGGGTGTGGAAGGAGCTGGAAAAGTAGTTCCTAAATGCAAACAGATGTCACTTACACTCACAACATATGCATGGAATTGATGTGGATCAACAAAGTATATTGACTGCTATTGTGGTTTATTATTTGGGTTAGGTGTGGGATGGGCTAGTAACTGAGTAGGTTTAGGTGCATTTGAACTTGAATTAGCAGGAGGAGGCATTATAATAGGTTGCTGGGGCTGAGAAGGTGGCTACATGTAATTGGTTGTCTAGTTTAGCCATTGTTGTCCTCCCCTCCATTGAGATGTTTGCTACCAGTTTCCTGGAGGTGGCTGCCAATTTCCTTGAAATTGATGCCAATTCCCCTGAGGTTTCTACCACTGACGTGGATAATTTTGGTGATTGGGCCAAGAATTTGGAGGGTTACTCTAAGGCTGTGGTAGATATCCTCCATAATTGGATGGATATGGGGGTTTCCAATGAAAGATAGTGGATCTGATGGCATACACTGTCTTGGAGCCCATGGCATCCTTTGTACAATAGAGTATACTTGATCATCTTCACCCTGGATTGGCTTGAAATTGGTTTCCATCTTCTTGTTGTCAATATTAGCTATCATCTTACATTTTTAGTCCTTCTTCTTTTGTCTTCAATGAGGGAAATATTCTGCCAACATTGCCTTTGCCTCCTCTTGTTTCTTTTTGGCTTGAAGTGAATCTAGCTGAGTAGCCAAATTATTTATGATGTCTTGCTTCAAGTCTGCCAATAAGTGAGTAATATCCATCCTTGAAACTCCATTGGTAGATGACTTACCCATAGAGGATTGGTAAGATCTCCCTTTCTTTGAGGCTACCCTAGAATAGTTCTGATATATCTTCTTGATATCCTCCAAAGGAACTTGGGTGATATCTCCTCCTCCCATCAAGTCCAAGGCATCAGTGCAATTGTCATTAATTCCTCTCAAGAAAAAAAAATTCTTTGATTCTTGATTGAGTGTATGGTGTAGATATTTCTGTAGGCAAAACACAAACCTTGAAATAAAATCTTTCAGGCTCTCATCTTCCTTTTGCTACATCCTAAAAATGTCAGATCCTCTCATGTCATTGCCCCTACAATATTCTTTATATTTATCAAGGAGCTTTGTCTTCATGTCCTCCCAAGTCTCCACAGTATCTCTGCCTAGGCTCATGAACCATCTTAATCTAGCTTCTTTCAAGGTGGTAGGGAATAGCTTAAGCCTATTAGTATCAGTGGTACAGTCATAATTTCTGCATAGTATATCGAACTCAAACAAAAATTTATTAGGATCTTCTATGACAAGCACATAGAGCTTAGGAAGAATTGAAGTAGGGATATTCTTGAGGTTGTCTACTTCATTGTGATGATACTTTTAAGTTGGGGGGGAATGATAGGTCTAGATAATAGTATGTTTTCTGTTGGTTTTATGAAAACTCTAAGAAACTTTTGAACACACTTCCTAACAATATTCCATATCATATTATCCTTTTTGTATCCATTATACAAACCTAAGACCCAAAAACATGGTGATGGAATTATGGTTTGATATATTATCATTAAGTGGTTTATATGAATATGTGCATGGGAATGTAGATGAAAAGTTATGTTTAATTATGATGGTTATCTTTGTGTACATGTTTTGTGAAACTAACTTGATTGCAAAAAAAAGAGGAATCACAATGCACAACTATTGTAGGACAAACCAGTAACAAAAGGGGCGTTGAATATCGAAACAAAGGAAGTTGCATAGATAGGTGAATGTGTTGATTATAGGTTGAAAGAATTTAATGAAGATATAACACACATTATCATAAATAGTTAATAAACACTGAAGAAGAGATCTTTCTTAAATGGGATTCTGATAGATGGACATATGATTGAATTTATTCTATTTTGATAGAGTTCTAGTTTTGTAGGGTTCTCTTTCTTTTCAGTTGTAGGTTGAGTAATTCCAAATCTTGAATCCACGCTCTAGATATCTAGGAGTGGAATTAATAATTTCAGTTTAAGTTGTTGCTTTCAATAAAGACTCCCTCAGTTTGTATATAACCGATGGTTGAGTTTATAGTTCAGTTAGTTGATTATTCACAGTTTATACTATTTGTTATTTCTATTTGAACATGAATGTACAAAATGGTTAAATCCAGTTTGTAAGAGCATTTTGTAATCTTTTATCTTATGCAATAAATGGAGATCGATTCATGAGATGTGTGCAATCTATTAGTTAGATTGGGTTCAGTTAAGTGAGAACAACTACTTGAGTAGGCCAATCAAGGTATTTTTCTTCACTTCATCTTTTAGTTATTTATTTCTATTGATAGTTAATATTAGTAAATATTGTTGTTCATGAATTGTGTGCAAAATAATTGAGATTTCATTTCTTTCTTATTACAAGTGAATGCTTAGGAACATGTATGTAATAATTAATAGTTGTACTTTGGAGGTCATTTTAGTTGGGTCAATAATCTTAATCAGGTTTTCAATTAGCATAGTATCATTTCATTAGCAATAGTTCAGTTACAACCTTTACTGTAGGTACCCATAGCAATAAAGTTTCAGTTATACTTTTATTGTTGTATAGTTTTGTGAGTTTCCAACAACTAGAATAACTATAGGAAGATAGTTTAGGTAGTTTGAGTCTATGAATTAAGGAATATAAAGTGTTGCACCATCATAATCTTACACACCTTGATTGATGATTTAATGTAGTCTAAAGTAGTGTCAAGTGGACTATTCAGTTAGTAACCCTCTAAATTGAGTGAATTTCACCAAGTTTACAAACATTAGCTTAGACTCTACATTTAGGATTCCTAATTGAGGTAATTATGAACAACATTGTTATTGTGTAACAAATATCTTCAAATAAAGCCAAATAATACTTATGAAAATACCAAGTTCTTGATCCTACCCCTAATTATCCATCCTCTTCATGCATACATTGTTATACATTTTATTTTACATCTTTCCCATCCCAAGGATTGTTGATGGTATGGATGATTATCATCAAATGCACATATTAGCACATCATCTCACATTTTACCAATTGAGGGGTTACCATGTCATAGGATTATAGGTTAGTATCGACTTGACTATGAAGAGCCATAAATCTAGCTTACAATATTAGGATACTTGTACAACCACCCTAGACATGCCTACTTGGAGACATGGTCAACAATTTTGATCTTCAACAATATTTGGAGGTAATGTGTTTGTCATTGTATTCATCACGATGCTTATGGTTGTAAGAGAGGGTGACCAACCATTGCAAGGCCCCAAGTCACAAAAGGCCAAGAGTAGTATGGCTACCCTAACTTACCTCAGTTTAAAGGAAGGTTAGGATAGGCGAGATGAGAATGATGAGAACTATGAGACCCTTTGATCACTTTGCAAAACTTGAGAGTTGAAAGAGACTAGACGAGTCAATCTTCAGAGTCAACTCTAAGTCTCAAGTAGCTCTTTGTCAGAGGATAAAAGAACGGTTCTGGGATGATAGCGCGGTGTGTTGGCATCTCGCAGGTGCGCTAGCACCTGTATGACTAGAAAACTAGAGATAAGATTTAAGCTCTAAGAAAGGACTAACAACCTAGTTTAGAAGTTTTATGAAGTGAAGAACAAGACTAAGAAGAGTGAAATACATAGACGAACATGATAAAGGAAGTATGTTATTGCGAGGGTGACGAAGATTATTTCGTACAGTAATCCTTTCACCAACCTACTCCAAGATCTCTCCACCCACACACAAAAAAGTAGGAAAATATTGGGGGGCTGTTTAGGGGTCTACCTCAGTCAGACCTCCGTTTTGGTGTTTCCACCTCCACGGACAACCAATATTGCAATGATAGAAATAATGATAAAGAAGAGAATACAAGCTATGTAAACAAAAGACACTACAAAATAGTTTGTGCTTACTCAACCAAAATGATAGAGAAGATAAGAGGATCTTACCACCTCCATCCAAAGCACTCAAGGCTTGTGGAGGAGAAAATGAGAGGAACTCAAGCCTCTGTTGCAATGGTGTTTGTTCTGCGCTTGCACTATCAGGGTGATGGAGTGGTAGATTGCTGCAATGGAGTGTAAAGTGTTGCTACAAAGCTTGAATGAATGAATGGAGTGGAGAGTGTGCTCGAATTGATCTTTCCAAACTTTTGTTGAACCTCTAAAACTTGAGAATGGATGGAATGATCAAGAATATGAAGGAAAGGATGAAAAATGACCATATTTGGGTTGGTCAGCTGAAGGAAGGCATTAATCTTTGACTTCCAGTCAAAACTGTAATGTCTCTGTAGACTCTAGCCGTAGGAATTTTCCAAGGACGTAAGCACGCCGCATAGATGTCTGCGCAATGCACGGGAATCCCTAATAGAAACGCCTCCAAAAACACACAAAAAAGGCACCAAGTGTGATGTGGATAGTAGGCTTAAGTGGAATTAAACATCTGCCTTAGGTTTCCTAAAGTGTAAGGTGTTAAAAGGGGAATTTGTGTTTGGGGTGAAAATTCATGCTTATACATTTTTCCCCCACTTTAGCGAGCACAAGTACTAATGAGTGCTTTGGTGAAGTAGAGTAGTAAGTAGTAACAAGCTAAGAGATGTATACCTGAATCGATGAGGAAGCGGAGCACAGTTTGGCGAACTAGAAAGTGTAGGAAAGGACTTCATAGTTCTGCAGAACTACAAAGTTGCAGTATGAAAGAACCTCACAAGCTCACCGTCCTGCAAGGGAGGTATCCTTCAAGAACTCTCACACGAAGGAAACCAAGAAGAGAACCTTATAGACCCATAACTCTGCAAGGAAGGTATCCCCCAAGAACTCTCACATGAGGGAGATCGGGCAAAGGAGACTCCACAGAGCCAAAGTTGGTGACAAGTTTATGCACAAAGAGAACATGTTAGGAAGCAACAGTGTAGGCCAGTGAATGGATAGTCACGTAGACCATCACTAAGTTGTAATAATTTCAAAGGGGTCCCTCGAGAACCCTTCAAAAGGAAGGAGTGTCCACTCAAGGGATGCACTATTTGAAAAGTGAAGTCTAGTCGGGCTGCCCCCAAGCTAGATGCAAGAATGTGAGGATGGTCTAGTCAGGGGGCTAAACACCAAGGTGTGAAACCGGTCTAGTTGAGCTTCCCCCAAGCTAGATGCCATAGAACTTGTTGAATTTTTTTGAAGGGGTTCCTTGGGAACCCGATGTAGAAAGGAGGGGTCCACTCAAGGGACACACCATTCAAAAGCTACCATCTTCCTTCTCGAATTAACTTGTCATCAAGGAATCCTTTTGAAATATGTTCACTTCATCAAGGAATTTGAAAGGAAGGATATTCCCCCATGTGAGGGGAAGTTCAAGGTTGTTCCTACTTTGGAGGAAGGTTCCCAAGTCCTTTCTTTATGAACCCATGATGATGGAAACATGTTCCATTAGGGTTTCAAGTATAGAATACGACTCTAGAGAAGGAATGTATGAAGGGTCTTGAGGAAGGATTCTTTTTTGCAACAAATTCTCTTTCTAAAGACCAAATAGTGTAGATGTGGCGTTGTCACACATAAGAGGGACAAATCAAGAAAAGAAGAGAGAAAGATCAAGACCAAACAAAAGAAAAGAGATTACACCCAACGAACACAAGGGGATCTATTTTTGCAGGGTCAGATCTTCCTTGATTTATATATATTAGGTAACCATGGTAAGAGGCAAAAAATCATAAATCCCTAACTAGATCTGGAAGAATGCACGAGAGACAAAGTAAAAATAAAAAAATGGGTCAACTTGGAAGGAAGCCTAAATGCTCCCAACGCTTTGCATCATCCCCAATTCACTGAAAGTCAATCAAAAACATGGAATAATGAAGATACACATAGAGGAAGGTTTACAACACAAACACCACGCTTGTATCCAAGCACCAACATAGGTGACAAGGGTCATCTAGGCACATATAGCATGATCATGGGGGAAGCACATCACAACACACACACACATGTCTAATCTAAAGATCAAGAAGAGGGTCTCTCCCTAACACTAGTCAACCAAGAGGTCATCAAATTTCCACTCTAGATCATTGTAGGGGGAAGGATGATGAGCCTACAATAGTATAATGTTAAGGGGAGGAGCTTCTGATCCTCTCGCAAGAAGGGCCAAGGCAGAGGGACCTGTAAGGTCTTTGTCGCTCAACTCTTTTTGGTCTAAGATCAATGAATTTGTGAAGATCACTGACAAGGTCAGAACTTTATCCACTGAGTTAAACATACACTTAATGGGAGTGCCATGTTTCACCTTGACAGATGAAGGAGTTTACACCCGAGGTTCACCGTTGGGCTCCCTGAGGGACTCAAGAGTGGTGAAAAACTCAAGGGAGGCTGGGATTGATTTTGTCACCAGGATAGAGCAAGTCAGCATGGGACCACCTTTTAGAGAAGGTGGGCTATTCTTAAGTCCTCCATTTTTTGAGGGACCTCGCTCTACCTTCTTTTTTGCTAGAGGAGGAAAACTCCCCACAAACGAAGCAAGGTGGATAGAAGAGGATAGAACCACAATGGATACAACCAAAGTATTAACCATATCCATGGGATTTAGAAAGGGCAAGACTTGCAAGGCGGAAGTTAGCAAGGACGGATCTGTGGATAGAGCGATAAACACTTGCACCTTTCCAGGTGCATGTGCATTCGCAGCGAAAGCCAACAAGGATTCAAATCTAGTTTGGATAAGGGAAGAAGGGGGGAGAGAGGAGGACACAACAAGAGGTGCAGTCATCTCCTTCTCCTTCTTCTATAGGGAGGCTTGCTCAGCTAGGAGAGCCTTTCACCGATGCTTACACTCATGTGCAAGGTGGTTTCTTTGACTCTTCGAACCAGAAGCCGAGGTTTGTGAAGGGACAAAAGGGTTCTGCTCAGCCATGTGAGTTTCCTCCATGACTATTTCCAGCGGAAGTATATAATCCTGAATGGGAGCAGAAGGAACATTTTCGAGAATGGTAGGAGAGATTGACTCTAGCACTTCAACAATGAGCCTTGTTCCATTCACTATTTTAGTAGGAGTCCGCGGAGGCTGAGACAAAGAGGACTTTCCACGGGGGGATTTCTGTCTACCATACCAGATGGGCCTAGGCTCCGTGGGTAAGACAAGAAGCTCAAATGTAGGATGCCCAGCCTTTGGCCAATTGAGAACCATGGGATTCTCTTGCAAGCATGAGAAAAATGGTACCACAACGGGGCAAGAGGAAGCTTTAGGCTGAACAACGGAAGAGGAAGAAGGAGGATCTCGGGACCACTTCTCTTCTCCTCTCCTATGTGCCTTAGTGGCATCATTGTTGGCCTTTAGGTAGGCTCTATGCAAAACAACATAAGGCGAAGGAGGATATCTTACTTTCGGCCTAGTGTACCCTTTCTTATAGTTTTGATATGTGTGATATAGGAGGTCTTTCCTAGGCGGGAGAGGACCAAGGGATGTGGGCCAAAAGTAATCTAAGGTATAGCTACCATGTGCAACCGATGGTCTATAATCAGTGTCATGGACAACATGTACCAAACCTCCATGAACAAACTTTAGACAGTTGTGCACAACCGAGGGAATTGCATTCATAGCCACCAGCCAGGGGATGCCTAGCTTCACCCTAAAGAGTTCGGACCTTGGGATGATGTCAAAATTAAGGCTCATAGATTTAGGTCCCATGACGACCAATAGGAAAATACTCCCTATAGGAGGTATGAAAAGGTCGTCGTGTGTGTGGATGGTACTTTCAAGTGAATCATACCCATCCTTATGCAGGAAGTTAATCAACATGATCTCCTTGGTTATGCTATTCAATTGAGATGTCGGATCAATGAGAACATGTGCTACAGTATTCTCGTTTATCCTCGCTAGAATGTAAAGAGGATATGGTTCCCTATTAAATCCCATTGGTAGGTCCTGTGAGGTGAAGGTTATTCTAGTACCACTACTCACAATTTGCATAGAGGAAATAGGTTGATTTAAGAAAGAGGCCATCGTGCACACCAAACAGTACTTCTATAGAGCCTCCTAAGGTCTATGAGATAAGGTAGTAACCCAATTAAGGTTTCATTGTACAACACAGATGGGACCTTCCAACTATGGCTACTAGGAGTTGCAAGTTGTGTTGCAAGGAAAAAGCGTCACAAAACTCACACCTACAACACTCCTAGGATACGAGGAAAGGGACCTTCAGTATCGCAAAATGGAACCAAAATGGTTCACGTCGGGCTCACAAAAAATGTAAGAGAGGGAGACCAACCACTACAAGGCCCTAGGTCATGAAAGGCCAAGAGCAATATAGCTAACCTAACTTACCTCAGTTTAAAGGAAGGTTAGGATAGGAGAGATGAGAATGATGAGGACTATGAGACCCTTCAATCACTCTGTAAAAATCGAGAGTTGAAAGAGACTAGATGAGTAAATCTTTAGAGTCAACTCTGTGTCTCAAGTAGCTCTTTGTCAGAGGATAGAAGCACGGTTCTGGGATGACAGCGCTACGCGTTGGTGTCTCACAGGTGCGTTGGTGTCTGTACAGACATAAAACCGGAGAGATGAGGTTTAAGCTCTAAGAAAGGACTAACAACCTAGTTTAGAAGTTTCAGGAAGTGCAAAACAAAAATAAGAAGAGTGAAATACATAGACAAACATGATAAAGGAAGTAAGTTACCGTGAGGGTGATGAAGATGATTTCATATAATAATCCTTTCACAAGCCTGCTCCAAAATCTCTCCACCTACACATAGAAAAATGGGAAAATGTTGGGGGGCTGTTTAGGGGTCTGCCTCAGCCAGACCCCCATTTTGGTGTTTCCACCTCCATGGACAACCAAGATTGCAATGATAGAAATAATGATAATGAAGGGAATACAAGCTACGTAAACAAAATACACTACAAAAGAGTACGTGCTTACTCAACCAAAATGATAGAGAAGATAAGAGGATCTTACCACCTCCATTCAAATCACTTAAGGCTTGTGGAGGAGAAAATGAGAGGAACTCAAGCCTCTGTTGCAATGGTGTTTGTCCTACACTTGCACTATCAGGGTGATGGAGTGGTAGATTGCTGCAATGGAGTGTAAAGTGCTACTACAAAGCTTGAATAAATGAATGGAATGGAAAGCGTTCTTGCATTGATCTTTCCAAACTTCTGTTGAGCCTCTAAAACTTGAGAATGGATGGAATGGTCAAGAATATGAAGGAAAGGATGAAAAACGACCATATTCGGGTCAGCTAGCTAAAGGGAGGCATTACTCTTTGGATTCCAATCGAAAGTGTAACATCTCTGCAGATTTCAGCCACATGAATCTACCAGGGATGTAAGTGCTTTGTGTGAATGTTTGCGCACCACATGGGAATTCCTAACATAAACGCCTCCACCGATACACAAACGGGGTGCCAAGTGTGATGTGGACAACGAGCTTAAGTGGAATTAAGCCTTCGCCTTAGGTTTTCTAAAGTGTAAGGGGGTAAAAGGGGAATTTGTGTTAGGGGTGAAAATTCACACTTATACAATGGTTTTGGTGGTTAGGGTGTTTCTAAGTATAATAATATTGGTACTTTCAATTTTGGTGGTTGTTGTCATACTTTAATGTTCATTCCACTTCTACTTTAGAAGCTCAAGATACTTATATTGTATGAAAACCTAAGTAGAGTGAATGCTACAATATGAAGATGGGATATTTGAAGGATTGCTAGAGCAACATTTGTCTCCATTTATTTCAACAAGGATACCATTTTATGAGATTTTAGATGAATATACATGTCAAGCATTGGATGAGATAGTTGATTCCATTATTAATAGCTATGGTCTACCTACTTATGAAAATTTGGGGAACAATGGTGGTCATAAAGGAAAAGTTATAAAATTAAACTCTTTTGCACATATAAATCATTGTACGTAGATATTTTGGACAATTTAAATTTTCTTATATAAGTGAATCGACAATTTACTATTTTTTTTAACATGTAATTTTTTTAATAAATGGGTTATTTGGATTTATTCTAGCAAAGAGTGACACAATATGTCATCATGATTTAAAGCATAATAGTGGTCACCAAGAGAGATAATACTTATTATACTTTCTAAATTTTGGTTTATATATTTGAATCATATATTTTTTTGTAAATTAATGGCATTTTATTTACATAAATATGAGCTTACACGTAAATACATATATACATGTGGATGAAAAGTGGTTTAAGACAAAATTCAATTGACACTACTTTAAATATAATAGATAAAATAAAATATATAGATGCTAATTTGACAATTATCAAATTTTGGCATGCATGCCCCTTGATATTTTTAATACACATGTCCCTTGATAACTTTGACTCACAAGCCAAAGTTTTAACATAGTGTAAGTGGCTTCTTGGTCTAGTACAAACTAATATAAGGGAAGGTGTAACCCCTTGAAAGTGAGAACCCTAAATGCGGTTTTTGAGTCCACATGTGATTTGTTTCAAAATTTCTCCTTTCTATATCTGTAAGAGATTGTTCTGGTTCTCTAGGAGGTCAAATAATAGGTCAAGATAATCTTCCAAGAGCCTTATCTAGCTAGATTTTACTAACTTGATGATCTTGTCACATGTGGCCATCTTGGCCACCAATATAATGCCTTTGATATCATCATCACTCTTGTGCATGATCTAATTGTCAATTACAACTACCTCCTTTAATATAAATTTTTTATGAATAGAAGCTTCAACTAATACCTTGACAATACCAACACCATGCACAATGTCCATAGCATTTGAAAGGAAGGTATCATTGACTTCACTATTGAAGAGATGTTTATTTTTTGATCTAATAGTACATGTCCAATCATTTCTTGAATTTCCCCAACAATAAAGGGAGTCTAATGCAATTAGCTTGCTTTGCATGAGCAATATTATATTTGCTAAATTCTTAGTTTCCCATTTTTAAGTTCATATTTGAATTATAAAATCCATCTTTAACACTGCATAATTAATTTTGGTGGACTTTATAAAAGGTATTTTGGGATCTTCAACAATATTTCTCAATACCAACCATCTACTTGAACTATGAACACTCATGTAAGATGAATAACCCACCTCATGTGAGGACATTGTTGATGTTATTGTTATCGATTGATTGAGATTTGTATAATAACAACTCTACCAATTTATTTTTTTCCCATTCTTCTATATTTCTATCTATTATTAGCTCATTCATATGATGGATGCCATGATTTTCCAAATAGTCAACCATTTTTTTGCCCTCATAATAATAATGTTAAATAGTATCAAGATGTTAAAATATTTCTTCTAAGATATTCCTTAATTTACAAATTTTGGAGCTTCAACACACATACACATATGCATTCACACACACACATATGTAGTGTCCTAAAATTTCACTCTATGATAATTTCACACTTATGCATCTAGCCCGTCATGTTTATGACAAAAACCTATGTCAAAATATCACAATTCCAACTTCATAGGTGACAAGGATGAAGCATTAGCAACCTAGAAACTTGTGAAATTTTTTGAGGACACTTTCATGACGTCCTCGTGATGTGCTAGCATCCCCAAAAAAATTGAGATTCAAATGAGAATATTCTATGTCAATGTTTCCTTTGCCTATGGAACGTGCCATTGTGGTAGAAACATAGGTGTAATGAATCCTCCCACCCATGCAAAATCATAAAACCTCATTTCCCCTCTCATTCTCATTCATTCTCACACTCTCTTGTTCTATCTTTCTTTCTCTCATTCTACTATCTTCTTCTTTTTCTCTTGCTTCCATACTGAAGCTCTGTCAAATTTCTATCAAGCAAAAATCAAGGATCTCTTCCACACAAAATTATCACATATATCAAGCCAAGAGGGGAGCCATACGCTATTGGTAATGCTCTCTAATCTTCTTATCTCATCTATTTGATGCTATCTATTTCAGAACTATTTTACTTGTGGTAGGGTTTTGTAATGTCCCCGATTTAGCCCTAATCTCTACAATTGGTTTTAGCCTATTTCTAGAAACTCATAGGCTAAGCAGAATGGGAAATTAGGGTTTTCTATTTTATAGGAGGTTTCAGATGCAGTTTTGAGGGCTTGCATGTGTGTTTTTCTTATGCATGTCTAGTGGAGCTTTCTGGGTTTTTGAAGAGCTTCAGGATGGGGTAACTTGCATCTGAATCTGAAATCCTCTCTGGGCACTTACTATTTATAGTAAGTCATGATGGTTGTTCGGTTTGTGCTTAAAAGATATTTGAGAAACACTTACCATTTATAGTAAGTCATGATACTGCTTAGTTGGCATACATATGTGGTTTTGGAAAACTTACTATTTATAGCAATATGCTATTATTGGTAAGTATATTTATAGTAGAATCACTCTAGCAACAACTCAATCTTTTGCAGTTCAGTGTGGCCGATCGGTTTGGCTTTCTGTTGAGTTGAAGTGAACTTACTATTTTTGGCAGTGGCTATTTTTAGTAAGTCTAATTTTGGCAATATCATCATTTGCAGTTCAACTTAGGTCATCATGCTATTTGTGGTAATCCATCAGTTTCAATATTGGCTTTGGTTTTGGTTATCTCCTTGGACTAAGTGTTATACTAAGTTAATTTCATGTTTTTAAGTTGTCCCCCCATGCCTAGGAGTGATAACTTCATGTTGTTTTAAAGAGGGGACATTAAGGGGTCATGTTGAGCATTTAATGATTTATTAAATGCTTTATTGTTGCAAATAGAAATGGACGCCTAAAGGGAAGGGAAATAATGTTTTATTATTTCACAATAAAGTGAATGGTTGAAGGTGGTGTCCCTTGGGAAGTTGAAGTTTCAACTTCTTGGAATTCAAAGTGTTTCATTTTCCCATTGAAACTTATATATTGCTTCATTATGGAGAGCTAATTATGTGATGTTTTGAAAAGCAAAGTTATGCTGCTGGTTTGAAATCCAAAATCCGGCTAAGGGAAAGCTTAGCAATTCTATTCCACTCTTCGGGCTTGAAACTATGGTTCCCTAGATGATGGATTGAGAGTGTGCTTCATTCAAAAGTACATATTGAGCTTCAGTGTTGGAGAAATTGAGGTTATTTCTAGAAATTGTGTTGCTGGTCCTTTCATGGCTCAAGGACATTTCTATTTACAGCTTTGAGAGTGATTTCTATTTTGTTATGGGTATTTGCTCTTTCCATTCCTAGACCAGGGGTGACCTTTCTTGGAGAGTTGCAGATTTAAATTTGAAGTTTATGATTTTATTTACTGAAATCGCCCTTGCAAGGAGGCCGTACATTTTAGTTTGCATTGGGAGTTGTGCATTAAATAAATAATTGTGTTTTGAGGTTGTTTCTTCATCTCAAAAAGGGCACCTATCTTCTAGTTGATCATTGCACTTGGAATCATGTAATTCAGAGGTAATTCGATTGAGTTATGAGCATTTGATGATTTTCTGTAGTTGCTGATTTGACATTTTCAGCATTACAGTTTGCTGAAATAGAATTAAATCATTTGTTGTTTCCATCTTTCTTCTTCTTTTCTCATTATGTTGTGAAATGGAAACAATGTATAACTTGGTGCATGAAAATTGGTGAAAAAAATTGTAATTTGCAGCCTTCTTATTTATACAAACTGTTAACAATGGTATTGTTTCAGTTTTCAACATTGCTGCATTATTTAATTAGTTTCACACTAAGCACCCCTAGATGGTATACAACCAGTGAGGATAAATTGAATTGTAATATCTTTCATACCCACTTTCATGTGGCGAATCCCCACTCTTCAGTGGATGTCCGCCGCAGCAGAAGAACTATTTTAATTGTAATCTTTTCCCCCTACTGTTTGGTGGTCGCATGGAAATTTCCTTTGGCTGGTTATCCGCCTTTGTTACATTCAATTTCAGCATTTAGTACTCCACCATATGTTAGCACCTCACCTGTCAAAGGATCTTGAGTGCACATTCTTGGTGTCGAGTTTAATCTCTCTTTCAGTGTAATAATTGTAATATTTGATTCAGTAGATCCTAGGGATTCTCTGACCATATGCCGGCCCCTCCTCCTTAAGTGTTTTTAGGGTGCATTCTTGGTTAGAGTTCTTTCATGCATGTTTTGAGTTATGCTAACCTTAACGGGTGCTTGGCTACATTGTAAATGTTCATTCAAATAAAAATAAAAATGAGAGAGTATATTTCAGTGGTATCAAAGCCTGTTTTCCTACCATCTTGTGAGTTTTCAACGCTTCAGTTATCAGATGAGATTTAGAGAAGACCGATACTACATCAGAAAGCAGAACAATGTTTAGTTTCAGCTTCAAAAGTTTGAAAGTTGACACCTTTTCAGAGGTTTGTGAAACCTTGTCTTGTTAGAATAAGGTATGGCTAATGAAGAAGAAAGGAAGTTGGTAGGGACTCTCTTTTTGGTTGGAAAGAGACTTGGCAAAGAATTTCAGTCAAGAGGAAATGAAGAGAATATTCTTCATTTGTTAGAACAATGTCTGAGACAAGTGAAGCCATCACTCTCAAATGAAATGCAGTTGGCATTAACTCCTGTAGTTAATGTTTTGAATCAGCCTTATTGGTTGAGGCATACAGATGAAGAAACTAAGCTGCCGATTTCTTCTTGTTTCATGGAATTGATAAGAATTGTGGAGCCACAGTTGCCCTATGATGAAGAAAATATGAAGACCATATTAAGTATGATTGTGGAGAGTTTTCAAGATATGGATGAAACAGGGAGTGTTGTGTTTCCAAGAAGAGCTGCTGTCCTAAAGATATTTTCAGAAATAAGAACTTGCATCCTTATGATAGAATTGGGGATGGAAAATTAGATTTACCATTTGTTTGATTATCTATTCACTTTGACTTGGAGTGAGCAGGAAGAGGGGGTGTTTGCAGCTATTAAAAATGTTTTAATTGACACCACCAAAGAAGCTGATACTCTTCCTAAAAGTGTTCAATCCCTTCTCAAGAATGCCTATGAATGTGAAGAGCAGATTTCTCCTACTGCTGATTTGTTAGTCAAAGAACTTTTCAGTCAATGTGAAGAAAAAATGAAGCCATTTTTGAAGAAGACTGTTGAGGACAAAGAGGAGATTTCTAAAGCTAAAGAGGAGGATGAAAGTTGGAATCCCTTCGAATTCATGGCAAATGTTCAAGGAGTTTCCATTTATCCTACAGTAGAGAACAATGAGTCAATGGGTGTTAAGGAGCCTCAAGTAGAAAATACAAGAGAAGAACTTCTCAAAACAAGAGTTGACATGGAGTTGCATGATGAAATCATAAATGCATATCCAAATGAAGGAGAAGTTTGGTTGGTAGAAGATATGTGTTCAACCAGCAAATTGCCTTTTCACAATAGGGAGAATGCTAGTTTGAAAGCCAAGAGAAAGAGGAAGTTGAAGTCTCTTCCCACTACAAAGTTGATTTGACCGACTCCCTTGAATCATGTGTAGAAAATAATGTGGAAAGAGATGTTTCTAGTATTCATAAGGCAGATTTCTCTTCACCTAAAAACAAGCTAAGGAATTGGAAGGCACTATGGATGGAATGATGAAGAGTGTCCATTACATGTGAGACAAGTTGGGAAGTGCAGCTCAAACGATTTTTGAAATCTTTGTCCATAAAAGCTGTCCTACAACATCTCAACCAGCATATGAAGATTGCAGTTCAAGCTCACAAACTGCTGAAAATGGAATTCAAGTTTTGTCATAGCTTGATGAATTGCATCAGCATGTTGAAAATTTGATTTATATTGTGCCCGGAGGAGAGGATGTATGTTGCATTTCCATTGTTGATATGAATTTCATTAAGTTTTCCTTGGAGGAAATCAAATCAAGTCTTTTGCACATCATTCGTGTTAAAGATAAAGTGGCCAAAATTGCCGACAAGGCATTGGAGTGTAATGAGCTCACCAAAGCCAAGTTGCAAGAAGTGCATGAGACTCTAATTGAAGTAGAGAATTAGATTTCTTCTATTCATTATTCTTGGGAGTAGGAAAATAAAAGAAGAGCTGAGGAGCTTCAGGTAATTCTTGATGAGATTGATCTCATACAATAAACATATGATTTGGAATGCTGTCCTGAGAAACCGAAGTATTCAAATTATCATCAACAAGTTTTTCAGGATTTTGACAACTTGTTGTATGAAGAAGGTGCTAATAAGGTTTATGTAAATCCTCTTTTTTATATTGATGAAGGAATTTCTTCAGAGATTACTGAAGGAGGAAATTTGAGTTTGTCTTTCAGCATTGGAGAGTTGATATGAGAGTTGCATGAAGTTGAATCTACTGCTGCTCCTAGTGCACCCACTCAACAAGAATTGGTAACTCTTCGAACACAAAGAAATGAAGACATTCTTATTGTTCATCAGCAAAGAGTTGATGGTCATGATGATGAAGGTTCTATTTATTTCTTGATGAGGATGCTTGTGAGACTCTTGTCATATTTTAGTTCATCCCCATCTTCTCTTAGAGTGATAGATTTCAGAATTGTATTTGATGAAGGGTTCATGGAATCTTTCCGACAATATATGACAAAAGATTTTGGGTTCCATTTCTTCAACAAACATAGGTTTATTGATTACTTCTTGGAGTTTCAAGAAGTGTTTATCCAGATGGAATGAGAGAATCAGATGATTCATGTGAGAACAATTCTCCATTTGAGAAATGGTATTGCATTGTTGATAGTACGGGATCCTGGCATTACTTGGCAAAAAGATAATATTGAAAATTCTAAAAGGGATAAATCAGCACATTGTTTTCAAAACGTTGTTGAGATCATCAACTCTTGTGTTGGGACTTGTCTCCAATTGAAAGTTAGTATTTGGGATCTCAAGCATTTTTTAATGAATAATGGTAAGCATAAAAAGAAGGTTGGTTGGAGAGATAAGTATAAAAATTTCAGTTCTATAATTGCTGCTACCTTCTTTTCATGTTATTGGATTTTTATTTCTGATCATAAATTGGTGTTCTGGGATGGAAATATGATTGGAAGATGGTTTGTGGTGGCATTGGGACCTTTATTGAAGAATCCACCAGCCTTGTTCATGAGCAGCTATGCCAATTCTAATGAGAGATTCTTTTGTTGCAGCTACTGCTTATTGTTGGGGATGCTGATTTTTCATAAATCAGATTTCAAATTGTCTAAATCAGACCTGTTAGTTGGTTGGTGTTTCCATTTTCTAACCTTCTAGTATACTACTAGGGCTGATTTTGAGCCTCTAATGAGGAAAGGATTGTTACATTACAACCATAATTCATGTATGGGATGTTTTGTAATGTTCAACAATGGCTTTCTCTCTGTTTTCTCCTATACTAGTGTTTGGGGCAATAAGTTAGAAACTGATTTGGTCCACCAATTGGAGACTCATGGGGTAAAATTTGTAAGTTTTTCATGGAGTCATCTCAGTTATATCAGTTTTTTTCAAAAAAAGCATTATACATCTTTACAGAATTTTGAGGATGTGATGGGGGGATCTTTTGCAAGGAGTTGCTCT
The DNA here is from genome assembly GCA_007115665.2 of Sequoiadendron giganteum. Lineage (NCBI taxonomy): Eukaryota > Viridiplantae > Streptophyta > Pinopsida > Cupressales > Cupressaceae > Sequoiadendron > Sequoiadendron giganteum. The sequence goes on along the minus strand of CM021103.1, from coordinate 384,830,974 downwards.
TTCCTTTGCAAGAAGTGTTGGAAGAGTCACATATGATGTCGTGGATCTGCTTGGTGCTATGAGGAGTTATGATATGGTGTATGCTTTTGAATTGAAAAAATTATTTGCCTTATTGCTCAAGAATGTGTTAGATTGTGGTCTTGTTGTTTTTGAATCCTTAGAGTTTTTGAGACATGAGATGCTGCAAGTTTTGTTTTACATCAGTTCTTCCAGGTCTATCAGTTTGGGTTTCAGATATGGTGACTCTTTGGGGTTACAAGGAGGGTTAGTGCATATTTGGAGTGTTGGTTTTTCTTGTGGAATCAAAGTGATGCAACATCAGCAGGGTGGGTCCTCCCAAAGATGGATTTGGGACCTTGGGATCCTACTTGGCATAGTAAGGATCAATTTTTTTTCTTTGAGTGCAGTGGCATTGCTTGAGGACAAGCAATTTTGGGAAGGGCAGACTATAATGTCCCCAATTTAGCCCTACTCTCTACAATTGGTTTTAGCCTATTTCTAGAAACTCGTAGGCTAAGCAGAGTGGGAAATTAGGGTTTCCTATTTTATAGGAGGTTTCAGATGCAGTTTTGAGGGCTTGCATGTGTGTTTTTCTAACGCATGTCTAGTGGATTTCTTTGTTTTTGAAGAGCTTCAGGATTGGGTAACTTGCATCTGAATCTGACATCCTTTCCGGGCACTTACTATTTATGTAAGTCATGATGGTTGTCTAGTTTGTGCTTAAAAGATATTTGGGAAACACTTACTATTTATAGTAAGTCACGATACTGCTCAGTTGGCATACAAATGTGGTTTTGGAAAACTTACTATTTATAGCAATATGCTATTGTTGGTAAGTATATTTATAGTAGTATCACTCTAGCAACAACTCAATCTCTTACAATTTAGTGTGGCCGATCAGTTTGGCTTTCTGTTGAGTTGAAGTGAACTTACTATTTTTGGCAGTGGCTATTTTTAGTAAGTCTAATCTTGGCAGTATCATCATCTGTAGTTCAACTCAGGTTATCATGCTATTTGTGGTAATCCATCAATTTCAGTAATGGCTTTGGTTTTGGTTATCTCCTTGGACTAAGTATTATACTTAGTTAATTTCATGTTTTCAAGTTGTCCCCCCATACCTAGGAGTGATAAATTCATGTTGTTTTAAAGAAGGGACATTAAGGGTTTATGTTGAGCATTTGATGATTTATTGTTGCAAATAGAAATGGACGCCTAAAGGGAAGGGAAATAATGTTTTATTATTTCATAATAAAGTGAATGGTTGAAGGTGGCCTCCCTTGGGAAGTTGAAGTGATTCAAATTCTTGGAATTCAAAGTGTTTCATTTTCCCATTGAAACTTATATATTGCTGCATTGTGGAGAGTTGATTATGTGATGTTTTGGAAAGCAAAGTTGTGCTGCTAGTTTGAAATCTAGAATCTGGCTAAGGGAAATCTTAGCAATTCTATTCCACTCTTTGGATCTGAAACTATGGTTCCCTAGATGATGGATTGAGAGTGTGCTTCATTCAAAAGTATATATTGAGCTTCAGTGTTGGAGAAAATGAGGTTATTTCCAGAAATTGTGTTGTTGGTCCTTTCATGGCTGAAGGACATTTCTATTTACAGCTTTGAGAGTGATTTCTATTTTGTTATGGGTATTTTCTCTTCCCATTTTTAGACTAGGGCTGACCTTTCTTGGAGAGTTGCATATTTAAATTTCGAAGTTAATGATTTTATTTACTGAAATCGCCCTTGCAAGGAGGCTGTACATTTCAATTTGCATTAGGAGTTGTGCAAGAAATAAATAGTGGTGTTTTGAGGCTGTTTCTTCATCTCAGCAGGGGCACCTATCTTCTAGTTGATCATTGCACTTGGAATCATGCAATTTGGAGGTAATTCAATTGAGTTATGAGCATTTGATAATTTTTTGTAGTTGCTGATTTGACATTTCTGGAATTACAGTTTGTTGAAACAAAATTAAATCATTTGTTGTTTCCATATTTCTTCTTCTTTTCTTATTATGTTCTAACATGGAAACAATGTATAACTTCGTGCTTGAAAATTGGTGAAAAACATTGTAATTTGTAGCCTTCTTATTTGTACAAACTGTTAATAGTAGTATTGTTTCAGTTTTCAACATTGCTGCATTATTTAATTAGTTTCACACTAAGCACCCCTGGATGGTATACCACTAGTGAGGATAAATTAAATTGTAATCTTTTTCATACCCACTTTCAAGTGGTGAATCCCCACTCTTCAGTGGATGCTTGTCACAATAGAAGAAGTATTTTAATTGTAATATTTTCCCCCCACTGTTTGGTTGTAGCGTGGAAAGTTCCTTTGGCTGGTTATCCACCTTTGTTACATTCAATTTAAGCATATTTTACTCCACCATATGTTAGCACCTCACCTGTCAAAGGATCTTGAGTGCACATTCTTGGTGTCGAGTTTAATCTCTCTTTCATTGTAATCATTGCAATATTTGATTCAGTAGATCGTAGGGATTGTCTGACCATATGCCCACCCCTCCTCCTTAAGTGGTTTTAGGGTGCATTCTTGGTTAGAGTTCTTTCATGCACATTTTTATTTATGCTTACCTTAATGGGTGCTTGGTTACATTGTAAATGTTCATTCAAAAATCAAAAAAATTGAGAGAGTATATTTCAGATTTTTCCTCCTTTTCAGAGTTTGTTTCTACCACATGTCTTTTACATTTGTGATAAGGGGGTTCTCCTCCTTTTTAGGTTTGGTTTTATCACACATATTTTACTTTATTCATTTTTATCTATCTTTATCTATCTAGCTGACTGGAAACAAAAAAATGGGGATTTGACTGAGGCAAGGCCCGAAATAGCCCCCAACATTTTTCCTATTTTGTTTGTGTGCAGATGTATAGGTTTGACAAGGTGGAAATTTTGGGTTCAAGGATTTTATCTTTTGTTTCATTAGAGATAAAAATGTGAGGCATAGAAATCCTCATGGCACATTGTCATCTATGGCTAAGGCTTAATCCTCTTGAAGGTAAAATCTATTATTCATGCACTTTCCATTTCTGTATATTAGATATTCTGATTATATAATATATTGTTATAATAAAGTGATTCTATCATTCTTTCCATTACTAGTTTAGTGTTTATTTGATTAAGTTGTGAAAATAATCTTCATTCTTTATCTCATCATCAAAGCTTTAATCCTTGAGGTAATTGAGGGCTATTTGATTCTTGAGACCCTCTTTTCTTGAGGGTAGCAAATCCCCTCCATTACATTTTAGTGAACCTGACATGAATGAAAATATGACGGATCTTTTTCTTCAAAATTTTAATACTTTTGATAATGAATTTTCTAAATAGGATTTTGACATGTTGGATGATGCCTTAGATGATTTCTTAGAGGCATCTCCTTCTACTCAACAATCTGATAAATAAACTTCTTCATTAAAGCCTGCTTATTCACAAGTTGAAGAGTCTGTAAATGTGGTTGTAGTATTCACTACCCCTTAAAGGCCTAAGATATAAGTCATTTATGTGACATTAGTTAGCCCATCTCCTAAAATAATTCATTCTATTCATGGAATTCCTATCGAAATTGACACACCAGACGTTTATATGAGATTTATAAAATCTAAGGATCCCTCTTATAGAGTGGTAGCCCATACCTATAATACTATAAGAAACCAACAAAATATTAATCAACCTAATTATTTACTACCTTCTCAACAAAGTTTTCCTTAAACATATAAACCTATAGCTAGCCACCAAGTGAGTATGATCTTATCGAGAAACTTTGTATTACTCCTGCCAATATATCACTTTGGAATTTTCTTTAAATTGCTTCGATTTACCAAGGTATGCTTCAAGAAGCCTTGCAAAAGATGCTCTTTCCTTCTTCTGCTAGGTTGGTGGATGTTAATGCATTGATGGATCACATTCATGTAGATTTTCCAAATATTACATTCCATCCACTTGAACTCCCACCTCTAGAAGTACAAAAGCAAGTAGATTATTTAATGATAATAGTTTACATTAATAATATTGGCATTAGACATTCTCATTGATACTGATTCAACTCTCAACGTATGTAGAATTGAATTGTTGCCTAAAATAAAATTTGATTCAACTTTCCTTGTTTCTTCTTCTTTGCATATTCATGGATTCAATAATATCAGTCAACAAGAGTTAGGCACAATAATGTTTCCTCTAAGGTTAGGACCTGTTATCGTACCCACCCTGGTATATATCATTCTAGGACCATTACCATATAATATTCTCTTGGGAATACCATGGATTCATGATTTAGGAGCAATTAATTCTACCCTAAATTGTTCCATGAAGTTTGTCGCTAATAATGAGGTGATCATAATCAAGGCTGACCCTAATACTATACACTTATGTGAAATGACAACTGTTTTTCAAACTTCAATTGTACCTACTCTCAAAATTTTTATCCCTTTGTTATCTTCTAATGTGTTGACATATAATCCACTAGTACCTTTTAAAAAGGCTACTCTTGAGATGGATGTCCCTAAGGAAGACCCTCTTGAAGTGGAAGATCCTAAGTTTACCCCTTCTACCTCTTCTTCTGAGTCGAATGCATGTCTTGGTGATGATTGGGGATACTTGATCTTTATCAAATCCTACATCAGGGAATACAAAGTAGATCCTATCCACCTAGATATTCTAAATATCTCATTTGCCTCCACTAAGAAATATTATTAACCTTCTACTGAGAAAGATGATCACACTTTAGCTAAGGAAGAGGGTGATTTTACGTTTGCTAAGAAGGATGATTATGTTTTTGTGAAGAAGCATGACACCTATATCATGGATTACAATTTTTACACTAATACTCCTTTCCAAGAATTTCAATCATGTTATCGACCAAGGTTTAACATATTTTATAAATTTGGTTATGGAGGTAAAGGTTTTAGACATAATGAACAAGGTATTAAAGTCCCCTTAGAGGTTGATATGTGTGACTTTAATATTAGACCTGGATACTGCCCCATGAAGTCTAAGGTGAGACCATGGTTGAATGTCAACATGATCTCCACCAAATATCCTCTTAAATTGATTCATCCTAAATACATTGAAAGTAAAATAGACTCTAAGAAATTTTCTCTATATGTTTTCTCTTCGAATGAAGCTCAAGAAGATTTCTTAGGTGTCTACTCTAACTTGTACCTTCTTGTCACCATAAGCGACAATTCCCATATTTCTTGAATAGACATGCATATTTTGGAGAGTTCGTTATGAGATATGATGAGAAGGTTACTTTATCTAATATGGATGATAGTGTTCCTATACCTCATCTTGAAGACCATAGTAATCTTCTCAAAGGGAATATTGCTGATATTCTCATGGATCCTAAATCTTCTGAGAAAGTGATTAAGATTGGAAAATGTCTCTATTTGGAAGAATCTAAACAAAATGTTGATTTATTACATTATCATTTTGATATGTTCACTTGGTCATATGAGGACATGCCTGGTATTGATGAATTTGTGGTAGTTCATAATGTCATTCTATATCTCGATGCCAAGACTATTAAATAAAAGATCTGAAAAATGAATCCTGAGGTTTCTTTATTAGTCAAGACTAAGATATAAAAGCTTCTAAAGGCTGGTTTTATTTGCCCTATTAATTATTCACATTGGATATTGAATATAGTTTCTATTAGTAAAACTAATGGCTATATTTGTATTTGTATTGATTTAAGTGATCTTATAAGGCCTCTCATAAGGATGATTTTTTGTTGCCCAATATTGATATGATTAGGGACTCAACTATAGGCCATGCCTTATCACCCTTCATGTATGGATTCTTGGGCTATAATCAATTCCGTTTTAACCCAAAAGATCAATATAAGACAACCTTCACTACCCCTTGGGGTACCTTCTATTATTTAGTCATATAGTTTGGGTTAACGAATGCCGGAGCAACTTACCAATGGGTGATGACTCTTATCTTTCATGAATTCATTCATAAGATCCTAGAATACTATGTCAATGAAATATTGGCTATCTACAACTTGTCAAGACCATGTACAAAACCTTTGCCTTATCTTTTAAAGGATTTGACTCTATCAGATGAGACTAAATCCTCTTAAATGTGTCTTTGGCATGGATTCTAACAAGCTTTCAGGATTTATTGTCTCCCATCACAGAATTGAAGTCGACACGAATAAGATCGATGCAATAATTAACATGCCTCCACCTAAAAACATCTTTGAACTATGTAGTTTTCAAGGGAAGAGTAGATTCGTATCTCAATTTGTTGATCATACCCCTACCTTCACATGTCTATTGAAGAAAGATGTTCATTTTGATGGGATATTGAATGTGACAAAGCTTTTGAGTCCAGAAAAATTTATTTGGAAAATCCTCCTATATTGATGTCAGCTATGTAGGATAGACCATTTTTACTTTATATTTTTCCATCAACTCATGCTTTAGCAACTTTTTTAGCTCAACATGATGATGATGGTAAAGAAAGAGAAGTCTACTACATTAGTCATATTATGGTTGATTATGAAACCCAATATTCTACCATGGAGAAGCAATGTATCACTCAAGTTTTCACAACGTGGAAGTTACAATATTATCATCTCCATGCAGAGACTCATGTGATTGTGAAATGTGATATTCTTAAACATTTATTTACTAGAACAAATATTTTTGGAAGGTTACTCAAAAAGAAATAAAAGGACAAGCTATTTACAATCAATTGGTGGAAGCTCCCTCATCTTGTTCTTTTCCTAATTTTGATTTGTTTCTCGATGAAAATATATTTGCATTAGATCATGAACCTATCTGGGAAATGCATTTTGATGGATCGCGATGTCAACTCGGCTCTAGGTAGGTGTAGTTTTAATCTCACCCAAAGGAAATTCGGTTCCTTTATCTTTTTTATTAAAATTTCATTATACAAATAACATCACTAAGTACGAAGTTCTTATTTTTGGTTTATGTGCCACAATGAAAATGAAAATTAAACATATCCACATTCATGGTGATTTTGAGCTTATTGTAAATCAAATCATGAGAATGTATCAAGCTAAGTAGATTAAGCTATCTCAGTATTGGGATTTGGTTTTATCCTTGATTGATTCTCTTCCTTTACCATGACACTATTCATAAGAGAGAGAATCACTATGTGGATGCAATGGAAAGCACAACTTCCCTTGTACCCTCAGATGATGGTGTAGATGAGTACCACTTTATGGTTTAGATTCTCCACTCTCCTAATATCTTGAATCAACCTGAACTTGATAGTATTGTGTGTTCCCACATAGACTTAGGGGAATAATATTCTCACATCTATCTATAATTATATGAATACTAGAAACTTTCTCAATGATGCGACTAAAAACACTCACATTCGGATGCAAAATATTTCATCTCAATATATTATCCTATCTAATGCTCTTTATAAAAATCTTACAACGCTCTTCTTCTTTGATGCCTCACTAAGGTTGAAAAACCCTTTTCCCTTCAAGAAGCTCATTCGAGCTTTGGGGGTGGACACTTTGGTGGTAAATCCTTAGTGCATAAATTGATTCATATGGATATTATTGGAAAATAATGGAGCAATACTCCTTTGCATTTGTCAAGAAATGTCCTCAATGTCAACAACACAATAATCTCATCTGAGCTCTTGCACAAGAGCTTTAGAATGAAACCTCTCCTTGGCCATTTGCAAAATAGGGGTTGGATATTATCAATAAAATATCTCCTTATTTTAAGGGGCATACCTTCATCATCATATCTACTGATTACTTTATGAAATGGGTTGAAACTATTACACTTCGATATACTAATGGTGAAGTGATATATAGATTTCTTCTGAATAATGTCATTAGATTTCCTTCTACCCTTGTTTCTGACAATGGTACTTCATTCAAAAAAAAAGAGGTAAATCAATTCTTGGAAAATTTTCACATTCAACATTGATTTTGTACACCTTATTATCCTCATTCTAATGGTCAAGAAGAAGAATCTAATAAAACTCTTGAGCTAATTCTTCAAAAAATAGTGAATAAAAATGGTAAAGACTAACATACTCAGTTGAATTACATCTTATGGGCCTATCACACGAGTGTTTGTACAACTACTGATACAAACCTATATAACCTAGTGTATGGTGTCGAGGCTATCATGCATTTGGAGTTGGAAATTCCATCTTTGTGAGTTTCCATTAAATGATAAATTGATGATGACACTTACCATGCAAATCATCTAAACTAGCTTGAGTTTCTCAATGAGCACTGATTATAGGCCCTTGACCATCTCCAGGCTTATTAGAAATCTATTTCTAAACATTACAATCAAATTATTCCTTCTCGTACCTTCAATGTAGGTGATCTCATGCTCTTTGAGAACTAGATAAATATAAATGTGCCACTTGACCAAAAGGGGAAGTTCAACCCTAATTGGTTAGGTCGTTACATAAACACCTTCGTGTATGGTTCTAGTGTATATGTATTATCATATATGGATGGTACTCCTCTACAAAAATTGGTCAATGCAATGCATCTCCATCAATACTATGCATAAGTTCTATGTGGCATACACATGATGCTCATCACCTTTTCAAGGATCACAATTCATTATGCTATGACATTTCTTCATTAACACATTATCTTTTTAATTTGTGTTATAGTTCGATGTAGGAAGTATACAAATCTAGCAGCACACTTGCGGGATCATATGTACATAGGAGCCATTGAAGGGATGAATTTCACCTGGTCGAATTGTTGTGCAGACTGGTACTAGTATTATGGTACAATGATGTGGTTTGAATGAATGGCAAGGAGTCAATCCTGCTACATGTTTTGCAGTTGCCTCTTGCTGGATGAACAAACCCCCATCCACTTTTAGGACCTCCATCTGATATCATCGCTCCTCAAAGTATCAAATGTTTTTTATCAAAAAAGAATCATCATAGCACCAATCACACAACAGTGGGTATGCATGCACTTGAGGCTCACCTTGTGTTGTGCCTCAAGAATACCAAGTTGGCCATGTGCACCTTATGTGCTCAAACACCCACACTTGTAGAAGCATGCAAGCAGTGATGTTGTGGTACTCATAATGGACATATCGTCTATTGTCATGGTAAAAATGAGCTAGCATGCTTTGACCCTAAGAAAAAATGGTCCTCCATTCCTCCATGGCTCTAATACAATGGTTGAGGCCCCTGTGTATGTGAGAGCCTCTCCCAAAAATCATGGCACACAATGCCATCATTCTAATCATCACGTGGTGTGCTAGAGGCATTTTCGTGTGACCCTTCTCTAGCCATCGTAAGTAAATGTGGCCACTGGTGTCCTTCAAGACCATGTAGCCAATGCAATATTTTTGTGTCACCTGCACATCCTTAGCTATCTAACCCTCCTCATAAGAGACCCATTCTCCACGGATGAGAGGGTGAAGGATGTGGTAGAAATCCTTTAGTGTCACTGTTATTTCCCCTATTGGGAGATGAAATGATGAGGTGTCTACATCTCACCTCTCCATAAGCGCAATCAATATCAACATGTGGAATAGATCTATGGAATAGTGTACACCCACCATAGCCTGACCTATTGTAACAATTCATAATTATTTGGTATGATGTCATAGCTATGACTCCTTGGCAATGATAGAATTATGTCATCGTTGTGTTCCCAGATCTCAAGAAAATCCTATAAAAACATAAAACATCATGTCAAGGCAATCCATTTCTATTCTACAACCCTACTCTACATAATCAAAAAAATTATCTCCATCTTTGAGACTACAACATTCCCTCTAGACATCTGCACGACCGGCTAGCTTCTGAGGCCTATTTAACTGGTGATAGTGTGAAGCTAGGATGCCTAGATGACTGATGGACCTTAATGCACTGGCAAGATGATGGCATGTCCATACAATTCCATTGACCTAGCTAAATGCTTTCCCTTCTCATGGTTTTTCTAAAGCTAAAAATCATACAAAAATGAGAAGCTAGGGGGAAATTTTTCTCATACCTCATCCAATGGGTTTCCTCTCTCCACGTTAATGCGTAACTAGTCAATCCTTGATAGCTGGAAGTCTCATCTGCTAGGCATTTTTTTGAAAAATCTATATAAATTCAACACAATCCTCATAGTGAATAGTGAAAATGACCTTTCATGGGTCCACATTAGGCGTATATAGGTCAATGTTCACCCATTGTTTGCAATGAAATTGTCATCTCCCACCTTCTTGTTTTCATCCACCTATGTAAAGAGTGAAACTTTTTAATTCCAAACAAACAACAATTTCTTAATTAAATTCATTTATATTCCATAAAATATCGTAACTCCATTCAATTAAATTTGTTTAATCCAAAAGATTCCAAAATATCGACTTAATTTCTACAATAAGATTCATAATACTTCCAATTAAATTCATAAACGTGTCATCTTACACAACATTTATAATAAAAAATCATTGTAAAATAAATTTACAATTCAAGACTTAGGCATTCTGTCACCTTAAGTTCTACAATAATCATACAAGAATGAAATATAATAGATATATGAAGAAATCTTCATTTGATCTTCAATCCAATTGCTTATCTTCAAACATGAAGACGAGAACAAGGTTCAGGCGCTTTTTCCACCCAACCTCGAAGCTTACGCTTCCCCAAAATTCCTTAATCATTCAAAGAATACCCGACCCTGCACGAATCTCTTAGCAAAAAGAAGTCAACAAGCAAGATGGAATCTGATGCATGCCTAGTATAACTCTTAAATCCACAAGCATTTTCATTTTTCTAATTCATTTAAGAAACAAGAAAGTTTGATACTAGGATATGGTAGAGAGTTATATATATCGCATCTATTTCAATGGTCCTTAAGATACTTGGCCAAGTAAAATGTCATGCACAAAAAATAATAGGAGTTTTGGAAAAGCAAAACTACGCTCTCTAAAAACCCATATTCGGCACCCGTCCCGAAAGGTAACTTTCCAAACACATGTCATGCACATTCAATTATCAAGCATGCATGGTTCCATTCAAAATTAAGGTTATCTTTCCCAACCACATGAACTGCACTTTTATTTTCAAGCAAACATGGTTTTAATATAATAATCTCGCAGATTTAAATCGTATATAGAATTATGTTCATATTCGAAATACGTAAAAGAAGATGTAACACACGTATGTAACTAAGTACATATAAAACAAGAATAAATGAGCACACATTCTTTCAGTTTATTTACTCATAAAATTAAACTACACTTCAATATAATCCTCTTCTAATTCATTTCATATCAAAGTAATTATATTTTTATTTTACTTTCTTTCTTTTCTATTTTTAATATTTCCCTTAAAATATTATCTTTTCAAAAACGTAACACCTCACATTTACTTTTGTTTCGTAACAATTTAGTATCATTCCTAGAAAATTATCAATTTTCACTCTTACTTTTGAAGCATATTTAAATACACAAAATTATTTTATCTTATCAATCTGGAAAATATTCAACAATTTTATTCTGTGATATTTTAATGGCTTCATGTTCTTTTCTTGTAATTTCCAATTCTTTGTCTCTATAGTTAATGCATATAGTTTTCTTTTGGAGGTTTTCTGCGCCTAAAAACATATAGTTTTATGTGGGAATCCTCTCTCTATATATTAAAGCAGAATTTTCTAAACAATGAAGTCTTCTGTCTCTAATTCTGTAATATGTGTTCGATAATTTCTGTTCAAATTTGTTCTTTATCTACATGAAAATATAGTCTGGTATATGTACTTAAGAATTCATTAATTCCTATGATACGTTCTCATTTTTACTGTATCTGCGTAAGAAAGAAATCAATAACTCAAGCATTCATTTTTTCTAAGACTAGTAAATATTTTCTATCAACGATCTTACCTGTTAACCTGCAGTAGCTATGAATCTCCTCAATCTTGCATGTATATACTTTTATATTTGCTACTTTCTGTGTGTGTATTTCCTATAGGTTTCTCTTTGTGCTCTGACTGTCTTTCTCTTTCTCTCTGCAACATAGACTCTCTCCCTCTATCTACTTTCCTCCTGCTATTCCTATGGCCTTTTATTTCTCTTTGCGTTTGTGCTTGAACGCCCTTCCTCTGGTCTCCTGTTGTCCCTTCCTACCCTCGCGCATCACAATTCTCCTCCTTCCATTTCTGCCTCGCCTTCCTCTCTTCTCCTCCTTCCCACATGTATGATGGAGAGAGAATATTCTATCCTCTCTTCCTCTTTTCTGGATGCATCCCTCTCCTACTTCCACACGCGCATGAGGGATAGAAATTTCCTATTCTCTCTTCACTCTTTTCTTCTCTGGCCGACTCCTCCTTCCATTTGCGCATGAGATAAGCCGAATTCCAACAAACAACCCTCTTTTCTTTATCATGTGAATGGTGAAGTTATTTAGAGAAGTCGATCCACTTTTCATGCCAAATTCCTAGCAGTGGTGGCCATAACTCCAAGTTCCATCCTTGATTGCATGCGAAATTAATTGAGAGGTAATCATTTACCAATTGTTTACTACTATTCTCATTTCAATTCAAATTTAAAATGTATTGCATTTATTTCTTATTTTCATTAAATAACTAAATTTAATATATATAATTATTTAAACATATATTTCTACTCTCATTTAAATCAGTTTTTCCACATAACAACATAATATACTCAAATTGAGGAACTCTTTGTAAATAATCAATCTTTCCATTTCAAAACAAACATATTCCTTTTCACATATATTTGAACAATTAGATAAATTTTTTAAAAATTTACAAATAATAATCATCACGAAAATACATTATAGTAACTAAGTGGTGTGTGAGATTCCATCATCCTTATTAACGTCTAATGGATAAAACGACTCTACCTGATCAATATTCTTGCCTTCATTCTCATTCACCTGTTCCTGCGTTCACTTGCACTCAAATTCTCATCAGCAATGACAATCCCCGAATTTCATAATAATGAATTCAAATCATTCCTTTTGTATTTAATTTCAATTTCAATTTCAATTTAAATAATCATCTAACAGAACATGCAAATCTCATGATTAATAATTACAATTAAATTAATGATAAAATCAGTATGTGACATCCTTCCCCTCTTGGAAGAGACATCGTCTCGATGTCTTATTAATCAATCAATAAGAATAGTATCTCAATCAATAAAACATAGTATCTCAATCATAATGAAATAATAACTAAAATCATAGTTCACAAAACATAAGCATAAACAATTCATAGTAGCATCCACGCTATCCAAGTTCACAACATGTGAATCAAAAACCAGAGTATCAAGTATCTCATGCATTTAATCAAATACTAATCTAAGAAAGAAAATGAGGAAAATGATGGTTAATCATCTCAGAATCCTCCCATGTAGCACTATCCTCAGTATACTGGTCCCACTGGACCTTGTACAAAGTACTATCGCTATTATGCAGCTTAATGCTATGTTGGTCTAGGATTCAGATGGGCTCCACTAGCACCACCCTTGGATCCTATGCCTGTAATGAATGCCAATAAAGTATATGAGATGCATCAGGATGGTATGGTTTCAATAAAGAAACCTGGAATACATTATGGATTCGAGCTAGAGAAGGTGGTAATGCTAGTCTATAAGCAACTGGATTAATGACTTCTAGTACATCAAAGGGTCCCACAAATCTTGGAGCCAACTTTGATGAGTTCCCAAATGAGATAGAGCTCTTATGAGGCTTAATCCTCAAAAATACTTTATCTCCTGCAACAAACTATCTAAAATTCCTATTTCTATCAGCATAGCTCTTCTGTCTATCGACTGCCCCCTGCAACCTACTCTTGATCAACTTCATTTTCTCATCCATTTCCTTGAGCATATCCGAACCAATGATGATCCTATCTTCCATCCTATCTCAACTAATGGGTGTGCGACACTTCCATCCATAAAGTGCTTCAAAAGGTGCCATAACCAACGATGCATGGAATGATTTGTTGTAAGAAAACTCAACCAATGGAAAATATTTCTCGCACTTGTACTACTGATCCATGCAATACATCCTTAGTAGATCCTTAACAACCTGATTGACCCTTTATGCTTGGCCATCAGTTTGTGGGTGATATGCAGAACTAAAATTCAATTTAGTTCCTAAAGCTACATTCAGTGTTGTGCAAAACCTAGATGTCATCTTGGTATCCCTATCTGATATAATGGTCTTTGGTACACCATGCAATTAGAATATCTCTTGCACAAATTTCTTCGCAAGTGTCAATGATCTGTCTTTCAGATTCCTAGGTATGAAATGTGAAACCTTCGTTAGATTATCAATGACTACTAAGATGGTATCATTCCTATTCTTGCTCAAAGGTAATCCTTGGATAAAATACATACTGATTACTTGCCACTTATACTCAGGTATATTGTGGGGATACAAAAGTCCTACTAGATGTACATGCTCAACCTTGACCCGTTGGCATTCCAAACATCTTGCCACATACTCCATAACATCTTTCTTAAGCTTAGGCCAAAAATACAAAGTCTTCAACTCTGCTACCATCTTCGTAACTCCTGGATTCCTTGAGTAAGGTGCATCATGTACTTCCTCAAGAATCAACCTCCTCAAGTCTCCACCCTCAAGGATATACATCCTTCCCTGATATCTCAAAATACCATCATACTCCATCACATATCCATCAAATCTATGATCTAAAGGATCTGCCTTTAAGGCTTGCTTGAGCCTCTCATAATACTCATTTGCTGGAAGATGTTGCAACACTTGTTGTCTCAAATTTGACCTTATGGTCAGCATATTAGATAGATGTCTTCTCCTGCTAAGAGCATCTACAACTATGTTTTCCTTTCCCTTGATATACTCAATACCAAAATCATACTCACTTAGGAACTCAATCCACCTTCTCTATCTCGCATTGAGGTTAGGTTGTGTAAAAATGTACTTAAGTCCTAAATGATCTGTCTTTAGTTCAAATGGTTTCCCTAGGAGGTAATGACTCCACATCTGTAATGCATGAACAATAGCTGTAAGCTCAAGATCATGTGGCGCATGATTCAATTCATATTGTTTCAGTTTTCTGGACTCATATGCAACCACTTTCCCTTCCTACATCAATACAACTCCTACACCTTCACCTGAAACATTTGTAATCACTATGAAGTGCCCATTAGGATCTGGTATAGTCAAAACTGGTGCTGATGTCAACTTCTATTTTAGAAATTGAAATGCCTCCTCATACTTCTTAGTCCACTCAAATTTCCTTCCCTTCTTTTGAAGAGAAGTAATAGGTGCTGCTATCTTGGAGAATCCTTCCACATATTTCCTGTAATACCCTGCAAACCCCATGAAACTACGAACCTCAGTAACACTCTGCAGTGTTGGCCATTCCACTATTGCTTCTATCTTCGTAGGATCAACTGAGATTCCCTCAGCTAATATGAAATGACCCAAGTAGTGAACCTTCTTTGAAAGAAAGTACACTTCTAAAATTTACCAAAAATATTTTGATCTCTTAGTCGTCGCAAGACTATCCTCAAGTGATTCTCATGCTCCTCTTCTGTCTTGGAGTAAATCAAAATATCATCTATTAATATAAGCACAAAATAATCTAAACAATCTCTAAATGTTTTGTTCATAAGATTCATGAATGTTGCTAGGGAATTCGTTAGACCAAAAGGTACCACTGTGAACTCGTAATGTCCATACGGAGTTCAAAAGGATTTTTTTTGGAATATACTCCTCCTTAATCCTTAGCTGGTGGTAACCTGATCTAAGATCAATCTTAGAAAACACTGTGTCCCGTTTCATCTGATCAAATAAATCATCTATCCTAGGTAAAGGATACCTATTCTTAATGGTAACCTTGTTCAACATTCTGTAATCAATACACAATCTCAAGGTCCCATCCTTCTTCTTCAATAAGATTATCAGTGCACCCCATGGAGATACACTTGGTCTAATAAATCCCTGCTTCAGTAACTCTTGCAATTGAACCTTCAGCTCATATAACTCTGTAGTAGTCATTCTGTATGGAGCCTTGGATTGAGACTCAACTCCAGGTAAAATTTCAATTGAGAAATCAAATTCTCTCTTCAGTGGTAACTTAATAAGTTCTTCAAGAAAGATATCCAAGAACTCCTTGAGAACTGGATAGTGCTCTGGACTTTGTTGGACATTATCCAAGTCACTCACCAATATAGAAAATATGGAACATCCTTTCTGATGTGCTTTCTTTAGTTGCATGGCTAAGATATGTCTCAACTCAAGAGGCTCTTGAGATCCAAAAATCTCAATTGGATGTCCAAAATCATCAAGACAGCTCACAATCTTATCCTCACAGTTCACTATAGCTTTGTGCTTAGTTAACCAATTGATCCCTAGGATCACATAATATGAACCCAAGGGTGCTACATGTAGGTTAACTTGGGTTTGGAAATCAGGTAGCTCTAAATCGATGCAAGATAGACTGAATCTACCCTCTTCTCTGCTCAGTTTGCATATTGAACCATCCATGCATGTGACATATAACCAGGTCTAATAGGTAACTTAGCAACTACTTTAGGATCAATAAAGCATTCAGTAGCTCTTGTATCTATCAAAATGGAAACTGATTGACCAAAAAGCTTACCCGTCATCTGAATAGGTGATTCTTGAAAATCTGCTTGATGGTTGTCAACCGCTGCATGAATTTGGTGTTTAGGTGCTCACCGATCATTCCCTCCTCGCTGTCCTCCTACACATTGTGTGCAATTGGAGGCATAGTGATCTCCTCCACAATTGTAACATCCACCTCGTGGCCCTGGGTGATCTTGAAAATCTGCTTGATGGTTGTCAACCGTTGCATGAATCTGGTGTTTAGGCGCTCACCGATCATTCCCTCCTCGCTGACCTCCTACACGTTGTGTGCAATTGGAGGCATAGTGATCTCCTCCACAATTGTAACATCCACCTCGTGGCCCTGGGTGACCACCTACCCTGTTCCTGGTATTGGAGAAGTTGGTGTTATTATTATTCACTTTCTTATTTCCACCAAAGTTTCCTTCTCCTTTTTCCTGAGAGTTTGTTCCTCTCTTTAGGTTCCTAATCTATTGATTGCTATTACCCTTATGGTTATTACTATTTTGGAACTTCCTATTTCCAAATCTAGATTTAGAATTCACATTCTTTCTGTATTTTGCTACCTGTTGCAACTTTTGTTCCTATTTTATGGCCTTCTCAAAGACCTCATCCATAGTCAGTGGATTATGAATATCCACATCAGCTCCTATCTGTGGCCTCAATCCAAGGATGAATTTTTGAATACGAAATCGCTCATCCATCTGATACTGTGGTACGCACTTCAGGAGATTAGTGAATCTCTCCCAGTACCGAGTAACTGTCAAACCACCCTGTGTTAGATTTTGAAACTCTGTCATTTTTCTATCAAAGAATAGTTGTGGAAGCCATCTCTTCCTGAAAATTTGCAAAAATACTTCCCATGTAGTCCCACCTGGTAGTAGCTTCTTCTTAGTTTTCTCATTATCCCACCAAGTAGCAGCTTCTCCAGTAAGCTGATATGCAACCCAAACTGCCTTGGTCTCATTTGACATATTCCTGAGCTCAAAATAATTTTCTATTTCAATTAGCCAGGCTTCAGCTCCATCATCGATGGTCTTACCATCAAACCTGGGCAGGGCTACCCTTTTCAAGTCTTTTTCCAACTCCCCTTCAATCCTAGCTTGAGGATTTGGTAGTTCTTCAACCATTAGATTTTCATTGGTGGGTTGCTCTTGATTTTGGGGAATTTCATTCCGAGAGTTTTGTCCTTCTCTCACTCCTCCAAATTCTTGTTCAAGATTATTCATTCTGGTACCTTGCTGATTCAAAAGATTGAGAATCTGATCCAACCTATCATTCTCATTACTTGCAATAGCTCCTTTTCCTCTTGAACCCATTATGTATCAACAATTCTAGCATCAAGGAATGTTTATTTAGTGTAATGGACAAAGGCCCTAGTGTTCAAACCTAGGTCTCTGATACCAAATGTAAAGAGCGAAACTCTTTAATTCCAAACAAACTACAATTCCTTAATTAAATTCATTTATATTCCATAAGATATTGTAACTCCATTCAATTAAATTTGTTTAATCCAAAAGATTCCAAAATATCGACTTAAATTCTACAATAAGATTCATAATACTTCCAATTAAATTCATAAACGTGTCATCTTACACGACATTTATAATACAAAATCATTGTAAAAGAAATTTACAATTCAAGACTTAGGCATTCTGTCACCTTAAGTTCTACAATAATCATACAAGAATGAAATATAATAGATATATGAAGAAATCTTCATTTGATCTTCAATCCAATTGCTTATCTTCAAACATGAAGATGAGATAAAGTTTCAGGTGCTTTTTATGCCCAACCTCAAAGCTTACGCTTCCCCAAAATTCCTTAATCATTCAAAGAATACCTGGCCCTGCACGAATCGCTTAGCAAAAAGAAGTCGACAAGCAAGATGGAATCTGATGCACACCTAGTATAACTAGTAAATCCACAAGCATTTTCATTTTTCTAATTCATTTAAGAAACAAGCAAGTTTGATACTAGGGTATGGTAAAGAGTTATATATATCCCATCTATTTCAATGGTCCTTAAGTTACTTGGCCAAGTAAAATTTCATGCACAACAAATAATAGTAGTTTTGGAAAAGCAAAACTACGCTCTTTAAAAACCCATATTTGGCACCTGTCCCGAAAGGTAACTTTCCAAACACATGTCATGCACATTCAATTATCAAGCATGCATGGTTCCATTCAAAATTAAGGTTATCTTTCCCAACCACATGAACTGCACTTTTATTTTCAAGCAAACATGGTTTTAATATAATAATCTCACATATTTAAATCGTATATAGCATTATGTTCATATTTGAAATATGTAAAAGAAGATGTAACACACATATGTAACTAAGTACATATAAAACAAGAACAAATGAGCACACATTATTTCGATTTATTTACTCATAAAATTCAACTACACTTCAATATAATCCTCTTCTAATTCATTTCATATCAAAGTAATTATATTTTTATTTTACTTTCTTTCTTTTCTATTTTTGATATTTCCCTTAAAATATTCTCTTTTCAAAAATGTAACACCTCACATTTACTTTGGTTTTGTAGCAATTTAGTATCATTCCTAGAGAATTATCAATTTTCACTCTTACTTTTGAAGCATATTTAAATACACAAAATTATTTTATCTTATCATTCTGGAAAAACATTCAACAATTTTATTCTTCGATATTTTAATGACTTCATATTCTTTTCTTGTAATTTCCAATTCTTTGTCTCTCTAGTTAACGCATATAGTTTTCTTTTGGAGGCTTTCTGAGCCTAAAAACATATAGTTTTCTGTGCGAGTCCTCTCTATATATAATAAAGCAAAATTTTCTAAACAATGAAGTCTACTGTCTCTAATTCTGTAATATGTGTTCGATAATTTTTTGTTCAAATTTGTTCTTTATCTACATGAAAATATAGTCTGGTATATGTACTTAAGAATTCATTAATTCCTACAATACGTTCTCATTTTTACTATATCTGCATAAGGAAGAAATCAATAACTCAAGCATTCATTGTTTCTAAGACTAGTAAATGTTTTATATCAATGATATTACCTGTTAACCTGCAGTAGCTGTGAATATCCTCAATCTTGCATGTATATACTTTTATATTTGCTACTTTATGTGTGTGTATTTATTGTAGGTTGCTCTCTGTGCTTTGACTGTCTTTCTCTTTCTCTCTACAGCGTAGACTCTCTCCCTCTGTCTACTTTCCTCCTGCTATTTCTGTGGTCTTTTATTTATTTTTGTGTTTTTGCTTGAGCGCCCTTCCTCTGGTCTCCTATTGTTCCTTCCTACCTGTGCGCATCACAATTCTCCTCCTTCCCTTTTTTTCACGCCTTCCTCTCTTCTCCTCCTTCCCTTTCTACCGTGCCTTCCTCTCTTCTCCTCCTTTCCATGCGTATGATGGAGAGAGCAAATTCAGTCTTCTCTTGCTCTTTTTTGACTGCGTCCCTCTCCTACTTCCACACGCGCATGAGGGATAGCAATTTACTATCCTCTCTTCACTCGTTTCTTCTCTGGCTAGCTCCTCCTTCCATTTGCGCATCTGATAAGCCGAATTCCAACAAAGAACTCTCTTTTCTGTTTCTAAAACGGATTTTCTTCCTCTTTTCTTTATCATGTGAATGGTGAAGCTATTTAGAAAAGTCGATCCACTTTTCATGCCAAATTCCTAGCAGTGGTGGCCATAATTCCAAGTTCTATCCTTGATTGCATGCAAAATTAATTGAGAGGTAATCGTTTACCAATTATTTACTACTATTCTCATTTCAATTCAAATTTAAAATGTATTTCATTTATTTCTTATTTTCATTAAATAACTAAATTTAATATATATATAATTATTTAAACATATAATTCTACTCTCATTTAAATCAGTTTTTCCACATAACAACATAATATACTTAGATTGAGGAACTCTTCATAAATAATCAATCTTTCCATTTCAAAACAAACATATTCCTTTTCACATATATTTGAACAATCAGATAGACTTTTTTAAAATTTCCAAATAATAATCATCATGAAAATACATTATAATAACTAAGTGGTGTGTGAGATTCCATCATCCTTATTAACGTCTAATGGCTAAAACGACTCTACCTGATCAATGTTCTTGCCTTCATTCTCATTCACCTGTTCTTACGTTCACTTGCACTCAAATTCTTATCAGCAATGACAATCCCCAAATTTCATAATAATGAATTCAAATCATTTCTTTTGCATTTAATTTCAATTTAAATAATCATCTAACATAACATGCAAATATCATGATTAATAATTTCAATTAAATTAATGATAAAATCAGTACGTGACAACCTACCTGGGGGCATATACTCACTTCTTCATCGAATTTTTCTTCTGGTTCACCAAAAAAATTCTTAAGCATTTTTCTTGTCGTGATAGCTTCTTTCAATTTTGAAACTGACCCGATTTTGAGTTTTGTAGAATGAAACTTCACATTAGGCACTATAGTTTCTCACCAAGCTAGAATGTTGGGGCATCGTTGGTATCTACCTGCTCAACCTTTGTAGCCTTTATAATACCCTCTTTCAAAAAATCTATAAAATTGTCAAAATTTCAAATTTTAGCATTTATATCTTCTTAGCTACTTTAGTGCAACTGATTTTTCCCAAAAATTCAGCTCTCTAAAGTGGGGGAAAAATGTAGTGTTGTAAAATTTCACCCTTTGGAAATTTCAAACTTATGCATCTAACCCACCATATTTATGACAAAAACCTATAAGTCAAAATCTCATGATTCCAACTCCATAGGTGACAACAATAAAGCATTAGTGGTCTGAACACTTGTGCAAAGTTTTGAGTAGGACACTTACGTGACGTGCTAGTGTCTCCAAACATTTTGAGATTCAAATACAAATATTTCTTGTCCTTTTCCTATGGCACATGTCATTATAGAAAAATAATGGATGTAACAACTCCTCTCGCCCATGCAACCTCACAAAACCTCATTTTCCCTCTCATTCTCATCCATTCTCATGTTCTCTCATCATTATCACACTCTCTTTTTCTATCTTTCTTTCCCTCTCATTCTAATCTATCTTCTTCATTCTCTCTTGCTTCCATAGCGAAGCTCTACCAAATTTCTATCAAGCATTAGTCAAGAGACTCCTGCACACAAAATTATCATGTCTGTCAAGCCAAGAGGGGAGTTATAGGATATTGGTAATGCTCCCTTGTCTTCTTATCTCATCTATTTTATTGCATCTATTTTATTCATGATAGGGGTTCTCCTCCTTGTAGGGTTTGTTTCTATCACATGTCTTTTACATTCGTGATAAGGTTTCTCCTCCTTTGTGGGTTTTTTTCTATGACACGTATTTTACTTTATGCACTTTTATCTATCTCTATCTATCTAGTTGTCCATGGAGGTGGAAACACCAAAAATAGGGGCTTGGTTGAGGAAATCCCCGAAATAGCCCCCAAAATTTTTCCTATTTTGTTTGTGTGTAGGTGTATAGGTTTGACAAGATGGAAATTTCAGATTCAAAGATTTTTATGTTTTGTTTCATCAAATTACATCCCTGCAACATGTTGTTGTCTGTGGTCGAGGCTTAATCCTCCTAAAGGTAAAATATGTGATTCATGCACTTTCTATTTTTGTATATTAGAGATTCTGATTCTATCATTTGTTCCTATAATTAAGTTATTTTATCATTATTTCCTTTAGTAGTTTAGCATTTATTTGATTAAGTTGTGCAAATACTCTTCATTATTTATCTTGTCACCTACGATTTGACACTTAAGGTAATTGAGGGCTATTTTCTCCTTGAGATCCCTTTGTCTTGAGGGTAGTGAATCCCCTCCATTACAATATATACCAATTTACAAAGTAACTCAAGTAGAGTACAATTTCAATTTATAGAGCAACCCAAGAAGAGTACAATTTCAATTTACAAAGTAACCCAAGCATAAGACAATTTCAGTTTATAGAGTTCCCCAAGTAGAGTACAATTTATAGAGTAATCCAAGAAGATATAAAAGATAATGAGTATGATTTATTGATAAACATAAATTCTTAAAATATTTCCAAATTTATTATTACAAATAGATTTTTTATTAGCTAGACCACTCAAGGTTCAAGCTAAGATAATACATATATTTTCTTTTACATAATTTTGGGATTACAATCTCTTTTGGACTCTAAGCATACCCGAATTCCTAAGACTCCAAAGATCACTGCCACTCTGAATCCCAAACTTTGAATGCTTCAAAAGATCTCTTTGGGCCTTATTTATAGGGGATGAAGGCAAAGTAGTAGTTGGAAGTATGTGCCAGATGAGAGTGGTAGATGCATGTGTTGTTAGATGGGATTGGTAGGTGAAGCACTTTGGAAGATAGTGGATAGTGGGTATGAGTGGAGGTACTTTGGCATTTGGAATGTGTTGAGCTTATTTATTTATTATATACTAATATTCTCACTCAATGTCACTTTTATGAAACCCAAAAAGTGAGAATGGTCCACTTAACACTCGTAAGTGGCTACAAGTATCTTACTTTTTAAATAGGTTTACATCCTATTGTCAGGTATTAACATACATGAAAGGTTGTGGTGGAAAAATTCTCGATGCAAAGGAAATATTAAATTTTCCCAATTAGATGGGTGAGGTACAAATATATAAACACTATGATCTAATTGATCAGGCATGAAAGTATCACATTCCATCCTTTTGGAAAGCTTTTTTGGAGATAAAAAAGGTTGAGCATCTTCGATATTGACCTATGGAAACCAATCATCTGATAATGCATATAATTCAAGTATTGAAAGAGAATAATGAGTCTAAGAAAAATATTCTTCAATTCCTTGGTATATGGCTTTCATGAATCTAGGTTTAAGATATTCAAAAAATTCTACCATATCTGGTGTAAATTGGACTCAAAAGATCCACATGCATAATATTCAAATTCAAATTGATTGGGGTTATCCTATTAATGAAACCAAATTTACAACACTTAATCATGTTCATTTTTCTCTTATTTGACCATGCTATTGTTGTAAACATGTCTATTGGAATATTCATGGCATAACCTTTAGTTGAAACAATGATTGGTGCATCTTCTAATCCAAATTTTGACAAAATATATTACTCACCGCTTTCATCCCAACTTGTAGGATGTCCTTTAGGAGCTTCTTTAAAATAATTCTTATGCCTCTTTTAGATTAGTTTTGAGTTTATATAGCCATCTATCTAGAATCCAAACATCAACTAGTGAATTTATAATTAAATTTGGTAATTGGGGAAGTGGTTTGTTTTCCTGATCAAGAGGAATAGAATATCTTGCTATTAATGTGACAACAACAAATTCCCTAGTCAATGTATTTTCTAATGGATTATTTTCTCCCTTAATCCTTTCAATTTTAAATTCATAATCAATAAATTCAAAATACCACTTGGCAATTCTCCCTTGGGAAATATATATTTTTGGCTTCTTCATCAAACTCCTCATAGATTGGATGTTTGTCCTTATAATAAAGTGTTCAATTTTGAGAATATCTTGAATTTCTCAATTCCCTTTTTAATTGCAAGAATATATTTTTCATAAATATGATACTAAGACTCTAATTTGTGAATGTTCTCGATCTGTAACCATAGATCTTCTTACGTCTTTTTTGGAATTCCCATATTAAGACAAACAATCAAGTAGTATCAAAGGCGCCAGTATATAAAAAAGGGGGATACCTAAAATATCAATCAATAACCTTGGAAGCTCTTGGAATTTTATTTTGATCTATTGATAGCTTTGGTGGCTTGCAGGTTCCATCTTGCATTCTTTTCTTTGAGATGATCTTGTATTTTATTTCTATCCTTGGCTAATTCTTTGTATAATGGTGAGACATAGTTCAAACATCCTAAAAATATCTGAATCTTATTTTTATTTTTTAGAACATCTAGAAATTATTAGATTCATTTAAGCACATGCAACTATAATCCAAGAAATTCTATTTATGTTTGTTTTATCACCAACTTTTTTAGAAAGACAAATTCCATTCTTAACAATAGTTGCATATAGTTGTTCTAGGTGGTCAAAATTCTCTTTTTCATTATTAGAAAATACAATAATATCATCAATATAGATTGCACAAAATTTTTTTAATTGTCTGAGATCTTGATCCATCCTTCTCTGAAAATATGTGGGTGTAGTGCAAATACAAAATGACATAACATTCCATTCATACAAACCTTGTGATATTGAAAAGGTTGTTTTATATTTGTCCTCTTCTTTAACCTTGATCTGTCAAAAACTTGATTTATAGTCAAACTTTACAAAAATTTGTTTGTTTGTTTCTCTTCTTATAAGATCCACATTGAAAGGAATTGGATAATTGAAAGGTAAAATTATATCATTAAGAGAATTATAGTTTAATAAAAAAACCTCTTTTTTCCTATTTCCTTTTTTGCTTGCTTATTTACCAAGAATGATGGGCATGCAAATGGACTTTACTTCTTTTTTTAATAAAATTTATGTGAATATTTCTTCTATATGTTCATCCATTTCTTTAAATTCAATGATAATTGTAGAAAATATGTAGGTTCACGGGGACTAATGGATCTACATCCTAGTTTGATATGAATTTCATATTCTTCTTGGTTTGCTGACTATAATTCTAAAGGGTTCATACGACAACAATTATTTTCAAAATTTTCTTTGATATTACCAAATATATTAGTTGTAAATTTTATCTTATCATGATGCTCTTAAATCTCTTTTGTCCCTTTGTTTTTTTATCTTTTCAAATTTATTATCTTCTAATCTATAAGTCACTATTTTGAAAGTATAAATTTTTACATGATCTCTTCATGCTTCAATGATATTTGAGTCTTTTTCAATATGAATGGTTCATATTTTGTAATGAAGACTTTACCTTGGAGTATTATATGGAAATATTGATCATACCTTCCCCACTTGATTCTTTCTCATGTTATTGAATGTCCACTGGGCAACTTTGGTTTAGATTTCTAAAATCTTTATGGGATTACTCTTGTCTTGGCAAATGATCTTGCAGATCTTTAACCAATGAAAGAATCAATTTCAATAGGCTTGTATTAAGAGAAATATATAAAATATTTTGATGTCCACATGTTATTTACTAATAATGTTATTGTTGAATCCTTATTATGTTTTTTATTTGTCACTGATTTTGACTTGCTTTCATATTTTTTGTCTACCTTGAACAACATATCTCTTATTTCACCAATTGATTGATTGAGTGTTCTCAACTATCTTTTATGTTATTTTATAATTATGGTAAGCTCTTCAAATTCTTTGAGAATCATGTCTAATTTCTTAAATCTAGTAATCTACTCATCATCACATTCTCAATTAAAATATTTATTTCTAAGTATCTTACCAAAGCGATTACTTTAAGAAGCTTTAGAAGGCTTATTTTTCCATAGTGGAATCTTATATCCACTAAATTTTCTTCCATACTCCTTGAGCTCCTTTTTATTTTTTCTCTTTGTTATTTGAACTCCCTAATCCTTTGCAAATGTCTTTTTCTTGCTATTATTCTTTCTTCTATAGTCTCAAGATCCTTGTACGGGTCTCTATTTTTCTCTGCTTCCATATTCATTTTATACATCCTTCAATTTTTGTTGTAACAATGAAACAATAATATCTTCTTCATTTTCATAATTTGAGGAATTTTCAGAAGGAGAATAATATTTGATATATTTTTCTTTAACCAATACCAAAATGTTCTACTCACTGGAATAAACTTGAGTAATATTCATTTTCTTCAATATACCCATGAGTTCCTCATACAATGTCCCATTCATCATTCACTTGTTGAAATACAACATAAATTTTGGTTATAGGCACCATTTTCTTGGGATAGTCTGTTGCATAATGAGGTCCATTATAGATAAAAAATTTGACTAGTTTGAAACATTTTCTAGGAGCAATTCTTTTCCTATACATATAAGGTGGAGGTTTAAACCCTTTCTTTTTAAATTGTCTTCTCTTGATGGGAGAAATTTTGAATCTCCTAGTATTTATCTAGGGGTGAGAAAAAGTAGGTATTTCATTGGAGAAATAATTATCTCTGGAAAAATATTTCTTCTTACCGTTTTTGCAAGAGCACTTTATTTCGAATTCTCTTATCTAAGCAAATTTATTGAAATCATCATTAGGCGGATTACCACAAAACTCCCTAAGATAACATGTAGAATTGTACTCTTTATCATTTACATGAATGAATTTTAACAAATAATATTTTTGTAATTTGTTAGATATCACATTTTTGAGTTCTACAAAAGTATAAATAATACTTTTTTTCTATTTTTTATTTACAATGTAATATTTTTCCCATTGACCTAGCTGACATGAAAGATAATGTAGATAATATATTTTTGATGCTTCATTATTTTGCAGTCTAACAACAAATAAATACTTCTCAAAGACTAAATTGTACTTGTGGAGTAGTCCTAAATTCTTCAACTTCAAACTGTACAAAGTCTTTGTTGTCAATCAGACTTTATTTTTAGTATCAATACAAAATTTATCTATCATTCTAAATTTAAAACATTCAAAACCCATTTGTATCATATCAACACTTCCTAAGTCAAAGTATTTTAATTGTTGCTATTCCAATTGATTCATCCATTAAAGTGGGTAGTCCATGTTTTGGAAGTCCTTCCCAGCGATCTCTAAGTTTTCCTAAAAATAGTCTTACTGCATAACTTACCTTTTGCCCATCATTCCATTGTGTTCTAGTGTCAATTTTTTTAATGCATCACACTACACAAAAATTGCATCAAATGGGTCTTGTAACTCATAAAAATTTAAAATATATCTGTTTGTTGAATTATTCCTAAGTTTCTCTAGATGGGAGTTGTGGGTCAGAGGCCTTTGCTCAACAGTACTTTCTTTTGAATCTATTCTAGCAATGTTTTCACATTCTTCATCTTCTAGGATTTCAATCATGGGTTCAGGCATGAGTACTATAGATTTAACATCTGATTTTATGATTTAGTGACCTCTAGTTCAACATACATATTCTGGGAAGATTCTTCATCTAATCCTTTTTCTTTTTCTATAATAATAGGCTCACTGATTGGTTATGTAATGCCCATTTCTTGTAACCAATCTCTTTCAACAATAGCACTAGAGTTTTCTTGTGACCTTGGTAGAACTATTATTTACATGTTTGTCCTCATCATCAAAGAGACTTTTTCTTCTCTAAAAAATTATTTTCCTAGTATGCACTATTACTTCTTTAGCGCTTTCCTTTTTCTTTTCATCTTCTGAGCTATCATGCTCTATTTGAGCAACTCTGGCTTTTTTTACATAAGACCTTATTTTGTCTAACTTCCTAGAAACCAAATCAATTAGTTCTTTATTCTCTATTATCTATTAATGAATTCTCTAAGAGGATTTTTTTGGTCATTATGCATGATTTCTAGGTTAGCTTTTGATCTTTGTTGACTATTTTGAATACTATCTAGAGTTGTTTGAGTAGTTCAAAGATGATGAGATACATAAAATATTTCAAAATAACTATTAAAATTACATTATGTACAACCTCGGTCTTTAAATTATTACTATTGCTTAATTTCAAATTTCTAGAAACATCTAAAGCCAAATCATCAATGTTTTCTTGAGGTGAAATATTCCATTGTACCGACCAATTTATTTGAGCTTCTATTTTTTTATTTTTTTGTGTGCCAATAGTAGTGTGAAGGCATGAATTATATCTCCCCCAAAATTTTTTTATCTTCATTTATAAATGTAAATGATTTAGGGGTTAGACATCTTCTTGGTTCAAAACTATAGATTTCTTCCTTCTTTCCTTCCTATAGTTCAAGCAAAAACTTGGTTTTCTTTTCTTTTCTTTTTTCCCTTGGAAAAGATTCTCTAATCATTGTTGTTCTTTCAAGTATCTTTTGTATTTGTCATGCCCTAAATTACAACACATAGGGAAAGAACACAACCTATAATTCGTTTTAAAATAAATCATGTATAAGCACCATTCACTATTAACTATGCACACACATAGCAACTAACTATACACATTGAATGATGTTGAATGAACAAAATTGTAACTGACATGTCGCTCGAGAGGCGAGTTGTGGGTAAAAATACATTTGGGTGCACCACCATGTGCATCCTTCATCAACAAATAGGTTTTCTCTAAACTAGGTTACTTGAGGTTTAATAAATGAAGTGGTTAATACTCTAATCCATATTGCCAATACTTGAATTCATCCTAAGTCTAAGGTTTTCTAACAATGTTAAACATTCGTACACCAACTAAAAATTTAT
This sequence comes from Sequoiadendron giganteum, assembly GCA_007115665.2. NCBI lineage: Eukaryota > Viridiplantae > Streptophyta > Pinopsida > Cupressales > Cupressaceae > Sequoiadendron > Sequoiadendron giganteum. The sequence goes on along the minus strand of CM021103.1, from coordinate 384,802,110 downwards.
TACAGTTGGCTATGACCCTAAATCCTTTATAGTAATTTACCCCCAATATTAAAAAATTTCATTACCACAATATCATTTACCATTATGAATAATAATGCTATTATTAACACTATTTCCATATTATTATTAGCCGTAAAAATATTATTGATATTGATATTACTTTCAATATTAACATTGTCAATATAATAATTAACATAAGTATTAAAAATTCACTTGACAAGTATTTTATTATTATAATCTCTATATTCTTATTAATATTTAAATCTCAATATTATTCTAGTCACATATTTATATCTTATCCCATATTAGCATTGTTAATATAACAATTATTACAAATATTAATAGTTCACTAGATAATAATTTTATTATTATAATCACTATTTTTACTGATAATATCAATATAATATTACCATTATATTTATTTTTATCTTCTTGCCCAACTAATTTTAAATGTAAAGTAGTAATGTTGCTATTATTAATAATATTTCCTAATATTGATTTTCGTTTTTAACATTATTCGAAATAGTTAATCTATTTATAACATCAATATGAATTTATTATATCAATATATATTGTCAATCCTATTATTAATATTATCTATCCAATGAGCTACTAATAAAGCTATAATTCTATTTAAACATTACTAATATTATTTCCCATGAAAGATAATACAAATCAAAATATCCAATTTAAATGCTAGTGTTTATGTTAATTCTATTTTATATAGCATACATATTGCCATTATGAATAGCATTATTTCTCTACATGCATTATTGGAAGGGAAAAGACAATAATATCTTATTGTGATTTAACTCCATTGAACTTATGTTTTCAATTGCTATATATTGACAAACTAGATGAATGGTTAGACAATTTTGGTGGGGGAGGAGTTGATTTGACCAATTATGTAATAAAATTACTTCTATATGCTAATGATCTTATTCTAATGGAAAAAACAATGCAGGATTTGAGGGATCACTTGAAAGCTCTCGAGTTATTTTGTAAAGAAGTTTGGATGCAGGTGAACACCAACAAAAATAAAGTCATGATATTTACCTAGAAGAGAAAGAAGGAAGTTACAAATTTTTTTTTCGAAGGCAGCTCCTTATAAGTGGTTAGTGATTATAAGTACCTTGGCCTTGATTTTCACGATAAACTTAGTTGAGAGACTTGTAGAGAAAAAAGGATCCAAGGTGGATGGAAAGCTTTATACTCTTTGAAAAATAGATGTAGGAGTGCTGAATTATGGGACTGGAAAACTAAGAAAACTCTCTTTGGGTTGTTAGTGGTGCCGATGGTTCTCTATGGGTGTGAAGTTTTAGGTGGCAGTACTTCGGCAATGAAGTGGAGACAAATTGAAAGGCTGCAAAAAAATCTAATCACAAGTAGCCTCAAAATAAAATCTTCTGTCCCTTATGAGATTGTCCTAGCTGAGGCTGGGGCCTTACATGTGGAGGCATTGGCTATGATTCATTTACTAAGTTATCTAAAGAGGTTGGAGGACATGGCGCTGTCTTGTTGGCCCAAAATGGCAGCATGGGAGATATTAAGTAGAAGGAAAAGCATGTGGATGAAGCAAAATAAAAAGTGGTTGAGTAAATGGGGTATCAACATAGATAATTGTCCAGATAACATTAAGGCAATCAAAATGTTTGTGCATCAAAAAGTTAAAGAAAGCATGTGGGAAAGGGACCTATCAAGGAAAAGAGAATATTACATCAAGCACTTTAATCCCTCATATGACCATTCTCAAAAGAACTATATAGGTGCGAAAATAAAATGGAAAGTGAAAATTCTTATTGCTCAGCTAAGGACTAGCTCACACCAACTGTGGTATAAAACCGGAAGATGGACAACACCTAAAGAAGAGTGGGCTGATAGGATATGCAGGTTTTGTACTTTAAAGCATGTTGAGACAAAATGGCATTACATCATGGAATGTCCAACTTATATGGATATTCGGGCCAATTATATTGAGATCCTAAATGTTGAAAACCTTTATAGCCTGTTTGAGGTAGAGAAAATATCAAAAAGTGTTGACTACTTGATAAAAATACATAGAAGAAGATCCAAGATCCAGAAGGAAAGAGAGACCAAGTAATTGCTGGGCGGTGGCTTCTATTCGGGGTTGTTGTGTAATTTTCTTTCTGCTGTTGTTTTGTGGGTTCCATAGGCTGCTTGGCCTTGTGGACGTGATTAAAAGTCTTCATTCATTCATTTTTTTTTACACACAGAGGCGTTTCACTTTTACTTTTACATTCTTATTTTTATTTTTCCGGAAAGGTAAAATATATAAAAGTTTTTTATTTTTTCATTCATCAATAGGTGCGGCCAGTCCGTGCCCTCCTAATCCTCATTCTTTCTTTTTTAAATATTTTTCTTTAACAAATATTATTATATATACATATTTTAAATAAAACAAATAATTTTTTTAACATAGTTTTTTTATTTTACTATTAACAGGTAAGATAATAGATTTTGATTTTATTTTCTTCTTTATTTTGTGATGAAGGAGACTCCCCTTACAAATCTGAAATCAAACAGACTTGTAAGATGGCTGCACTATGTCATTAAATTTCAGATTTAAAGAAATAAAATCAACAACATTCTTATTTGCTTAAATCATAAAATGATTACATCAAACTGAAACTCATGGGTTGGGCTTCATACATACAAAAATCTGCAACATAATGTCTTCAAAATTCTAGCATCATTTCGACAGCATCTGGGTATGCAACCACAACTTTTCCAAAAGCCCCCCCTCTCCAAATGAGCAAGCATCATTAAATATAAATTGTGTGAGAATAAATACCATTGGTTCCCCAAAATAACCTCCATAAATCACCAAGAATTCCAATTCCCAACTTGAGGAGAGATAAGAAAATAAAATATAAAATAATTCATTGCCTTCACCAACTTCACATGGGCACCTAACTTTTGGCCAATCATCTTGGTCAATCAAGACACCTTCTTTGACTCCTGGTGGCCCTGACAACTCCAAATACGATCATGCAACAACATGCAAAGATTGTGGCACAAACATGCAATTACATGCAAGGCATGCAATTGAGCACATGCACCCCAAATGGTCCCCACCAATAATTTGGATGCCCAAGAGGGGTATTTCCCCTATTTTTCCTTAGAATAAATAAATAAATATATAATTCCCACCAAAATCACAATTACAATTTCATCCCAAGGAAATTACAAAGTTTGCAAATCAAAATATTTATTTACCTACCCTCTAAGCCCTTAGTGAAATAAACCAAAATAAAATAGCATTATTTTTGGTGATGCAAGATTGCTAGTACCCCTAGATGCTCCTACATCATTTTGTAGTGAGTCACTACAAAGGGGTACATATACATGTAATGGGGGTTTGAAACAATATGGTTATGAGTAATATAATTTCTCTTTTTTTTTTCTTCTAATAATTGAAAACATGTACATACAACCACCATATAATTTTTGAAACAAAATTATTTATTTTCTTGAAAAATCAACAACATATGTACATTCAAAATAGATTTCATACACATTATTGATGCATAGATCACTATTTAAATATAATCAAGCAAAATTATTTTAAAGAAATTTTAAAACTAAAAATGCATATACTTTCATAATCTGAACTAAAATACATATTCATTGTTTCAATACAAGGTAAAGGACAAAAATTCTTTGTTAACATAATTTTGTCTTATTCCCAATAAAGAAGGAAGAAATAAAAACAATACATATTTTTCATAGTATTTCTTCTTGTATTTAACAATGTATTTATATTAGATATTTTATGCATGCAATAAAATAGATTACACATTCTTTTGAATTACAAATTTACCAAAAAGTATGGATACCATTTTTTTCAATCTTACAATACTTATTCACAAGCTACAACAACGAGGATCTCAATATCCATTCTACACAAACCAAATATCTTTACATAGTTGTAACCCATTTATATTTGCAATTTCCCTCAATACTTCAACCTACATAAGAAGCAAATTTTCTTACAAGGCCAATAGGGTGCTCACCATCCAACCTTTGACTAGAAAATCAATCACCCTCAAGCTTGGAGGTCATCATAGGAACCGAGTTACATTCAAAAACATAATCATACAACAAAATTTAGAAAAATACTCACATATGAACACCCAACCCAAGGATTAACACACACATTGAATCTGCTCAAGATTCATAAGGGGGAGATGAGGTGACATCTCTACCCAATGGGGAAAAACATATAGATCATAAACAATTTCAACATTTCTCTCAAACATATCTATTTCACATTGCATCCAAACTCTACATCCCATACACCATACTTCCATAATAAAAGGGGTACCCATACCCAAACTCCTCCTTCTCAAAGGTTGGAGTTTTCCCCATGGGAGGTTCTCCCTCTCTCAACCCCACACTTGGGGAGCTGTCAAGAACAAAGAGATAAATCCCCATTACAACACATCCCAAATTTAACAACACAACAAGAACAATAATTGCTTCAAATAATTACCCACAATATTTTCAAAATTTAACAAATTCATACAAAAGTACACATAAAGGGCTTGAATCCTACCTCTCAATCTCTCCAAGGAAGAAATTCGTAGATCTCCAAGTTTTTTTCAAAAATTCTTTGCACAAAAACTCTTTCAATTGCAATCCAAAAAGAAGAACCCCAAAACAAGAAAAAATGAAGAAATAAATATAATTGAATTTCCAATTCCCCCAAATGTAGTGGTGACAGTTTGTCACCTCATCATGCATACACACGCCCCCTATAAGTTCTTTTATGTGAAAGACTAGATAAAGAATAAGGAGTCTATTCCAATCCTTCCTAAAAAGACTCAACATCACTAAAGAAATAAGAATTCACTTAAGATGTCTTTTCAAAACATCTCATTGCATTAAATAACTAAGAGAAAAATGGGGATGTGATTGGAATAAGTCCATGCACACTCCATAACAACTCCAAACTCGTCACCCTTAAAGATAGGCACAAGTTAGAGAGGTCATATCTTGAGTTTAGTCCAAGATATACATTCTATTAAGTACCTAACCATTGTGTTAACACCCTAGGGGTTTAAAAATGATATAATTACATAAAATAAACATTTTTCCATGCCTTTTGACTTAATTAAATTAAAATACTAAATTACCCTCAAATATACAATTTACAAATTAAAATACAACTTAAAGACTTAAGACCTTACAATAAAATACATTCATGCTTCAAACCACTTCTCATGATTCACATTACATTGAGATTATAGTCCCTCCAAATAGACTATAGTTGATATTTATAAGGTTTGTCACATTGGGTTCCTTGAAGGCCTTTGATTCCATTGGCCATGGAATAAATACTTGTACACTTGCTTTCACACATTAATATATCCAATGAAATTGTATAGTTGAAGCAACTGGAATAAAACATATATATTCACATCATAAAATTTCCATCAAACATTTTAAATCACATTAAAATACTAATTCACAATTATCATAGTCTCATAGATTTATTCAATTTTCATAAAGTAAACACTAGTTTAATTTCATAATTTTATTTAAAACTCAATAATTTTACTCATCAAAATATTGCAATTAACATTTATATCACAATAACACTTCATCATTGTACAATCAATTGTTCATTATTCTACTCATGCACTATTAATGATTAATAACATCAAATACAAATTCTAATGCCTAAATCATCATAAGATGAATACCATAATAAAGTCTCAATCTAAATAATAGCAACATAACATAATGTTTGATAATCAACACAAAAATATCATAATGTGACAATCTAAAAGGAAACAAAGTAGCATAATATCTAGAGTCAACGGGTGGGCCTCACAACATTTTTATCCATTTTCTCTTTTTTTCTTGCTCTTGTTCTTCTTTAGGTGTTAAAGCAAGTTTAAGACTAACCTGTCTAGCTAAGCATCCATAAGATGAGGATTGTTGCTTAAATATGACAGAGTAGCCATTGAACCTCTAGAAGGATATGGATTAATTAAGTGATTAGTAGGGGATTGTCTAAAATATCTTTGTATTCTTAAAAGAAGTTCAATACAGGAAGTTGAGACTTCTTCAAGATTATAATCCATAAATGGTTTATTGATGGTGTTGGGAATATTGGTAGAGGTAGAAGCTTTGGTCATTGAGTAAATTTTGATAGGTCTTTGTAGAGACTTTGTATTTGGCTCTCTTTATGTTGGTTGGCTCTATTTAATAATATAAAGTTTTCTTCTTTGGACATGAGGAGTATTTGGAAAAAAAATGAGATGGTGTATCTAGGTCTCTAAACTTAGGCTCATCATTGCTTCTAATTAGTCTCTCAATAATTGGGAATCTTAAATGGAAAACTTAGTTGCATCAATATGCCTCTCATAATCAAGTAATTTGGAATTACCCTCACGATAAGAAACTCTTGATAGAAATTTAGGAGGGAAAACACTATTTAATTCTATAAATGCATCGACCTCCTACTATAGTGTAAACTAATCTAGGTTGAAGATCAACTCCTTTGACTTGGAGCAAGAGATAAAAAGATGAACTAATAAACTTTTCATCTAATGAAATTATAAAATTTGGGAGTGCAAGTTGCCCATCACTATTTTCAGGGTCTAGTATTCCTTTGAATTGAGCTACAACAACTTGATCCTATATGCAACATTTGGTGTCAAATAATTTGGTAAAGTATTCAACACCTATGCCATAGTTAAATTGGGGATGAACAATAATATCAATGTAAGAGAAATGAACTTGGAAATATCCCTTATCTTTCTATCTTTTGACATCCTTAGGGTTGATAGAAGGAAAATATATAAGCTCTTTTTATCTAACAAATATCATTAATCTAGCCTTAATTCCCTTTTCTAGATATAGATCATACACACTTATATTTGGGAATTTAAAGTTTCATTTATCATCTAATGTGATCATAGTATCTTCAATAATATTATGCAAAGGTATTGTTCTGGAACTACTTGCATTTATGCTTCTATGTGTCTCCATTCTATTGAAAATCAAGAATGAGATTTAGATCTTACTTGTAATTTTTCCTTTCTTTTGCTGCTACAATTTTGGTCTTACTTTTTCCCTTAAAATACCTCCCTAGCTAATGACGAGTCTTATGGTTTCCTGTTCATAACTACTTGCAAAGGTTACACTCAAACTTTCAGATCTTCAACCCACTCAATAATTTTTTAGAAGACAACACTACATAGATGATAAAAACAAAATAATAAGAAGCTCTGATAGCTTCAACACACACCTACACACACACATCTTTCAAACAATTCAGAAAACTAAAAAATGATAATATAGATATGACATATTTTTGTCTCAATTTTATTTTGGAATCAATAAATGTGAAAGATTTCAAATTTATATTGAAGTTTAACATTTTTTATTTTATAGATCAAATTTATAAATGATAATAATTATCAGGAAAAAATCACATGTTATAAATAATGATATAAATTTAAATCAATTTATTTATAACAATTGATATAAATGTATACCAATCAATTGATAATAATTAATATTCATATTAGTTTGTATCTAAATTAGGTTTTATATAAAATATATTAATGCCTAATTATTTTTTAATTTTATAGATCAAATTTACAAATGAAATTTATACCAATGTTTAGTCATTTTATAAATCAAGGCCATACCTACTCTTTTCTTAGAAATTAAATGATGGATTGAGGGGACCAAGTGGATTTAAGTGAACGATTATGAGGATTTAAGGGGACGAAGAAGAGTTAAGGGGATAGATTAAGAGAACTTATGAGACTTAAAGGGATTTAAGGGAATGGATTAAAGAGGCTTATGAGACTTAAAATAACTTAAGGGGATTTATTTTTGTTGTCATATTAAATGGTTGGGTTTATCAAGTTGTCAACTCAATTCTTGTACAATAATAAATTTTTTCTATCAAATAATTTATAATTATTCATGTCATTAGTTCATTCTTGCAATTAAAATTTTGTGTTTACTAATTATATTTTAATGTTGTGCTTCATGCAATTATATTCAATGTCATTTAATGAAGATTAACTAACCACATCATGAGAACATAAATATAGTTAGGATCAATCAACGTTATTAATAGTCACCACAATAGTTACATGTTAATTCATAAATGGATTAGTTAGTATTAATCAACATCATCAATATTCACCTCTAGGTACATATTAATTCATAAGAAAAATTATTAGACTCATGGTGATCAATGGTACAAATAAACTTACATCAAAATATTTGTCAAATTTTGAAATATTTACAAGTATATCAAAATAATTACATTAAAATATTTTCAAAATATAAATCAAACCATATAAATTGGTTGAGGTATGTCATCAATTACATGTAGTATTTTCTCATGATATCTATCTAATCTCCACTTATGATCACCATGTGCATGTGATACACTATGAAAAACAATGCTAGTAGAACCATTTGGTGACTATAATGGAACTCCTTATTATGAGGTTCAAAATCAACCAAGTACCCTATTATGAAGAATTTTTACTTCTCATAAATTTTTTCATGAAAGATAATTGACCTTGTGGAAAAAACCATATGCTTAATTTCTTTTGGTTTTATTAGCTTCATTATATCCATTTTCTAGTGCAATGGGTAATGATTCACATTCTCTAAATTTTTACCTTTCACATTTATTGCAAAATTCCCTTGACACATGTACAAGGAGAAAAATTCATAAGTATACACACACACGCACACCTTTAAATTTTCTCAATGTCAAGTATAAGAATTCCTCAAACCTCTTCCACCCAATCCCAAAGTGTAGTCATAATCAATTGAAATTATAAGAATATATTCAAATTTTTCATTTTCCTTTTATCCATATGTGTCATCCACAATAGAAGGAACTATTAGCCACTTAACTACATATCCAAAAACTTGGTTCATGTAGCTTTGATACGACCTTGACATACATTCACAACAAACAAAAAAGTAGTTCCTCATACAAAGAATCCAATTTTGATTATTTGTACTCATCACAAAATGGATTAACTTAGTCCTATATATCCTTTGACAACCATGTGTTGTTCTTTGACTAACCCCTACATAATAACAAATAAATTAACTCTAAATATAAATTTTGGAAACACTTTCATGCATAAAATTTTAATTTATTAATGTAAATGCAACTTTATTGTGTAGCTATGATCTCCCAAAAGAGTCTATATGGAGATGGGTTCCTCCTTGAAGTGTATCATAGTTAAAACACTTTTGACAACATTGAATAATAGAATGTGCATCATTCAAATGGTCTCCCTCATAAATGATTGTGTTTTCTAAGTGCATATTTGTTACGAGGCCCTAAATGATCACATTCACCCTTCCCATAACTACTTTCCAAAGAACTCCAAGTGCAAAGATTATTTAGAAGTAGTTCAAATCAACAAAGTGCAAAATAAAATTATGATGAATTAAATTGTGAGGAAAATCATGTAACCAAACAAAATATTTTTCCTTTCTTACACACTTTCCATCAAGATCACTATTTGAATTGGCCTACTATTTACCTTCTATGCAAATTTCTAATTCATAATTTTAGTTAATTCTCATTGAATTAATGATCTCATATATATAAGGAGAAGGGATGACAAAATACCTGGAAAAATAGTTTGCATGCCTTTTAAAAACCACCATTTAGTTAACAATTAATAATTGAATAACTATGAAAATAGATATTAAATTATTACATGATGTTTTAATAATACTTTATAAAGCATTTCATATATATAAGGTTAATTCACCTTATATTTAGAACATTATAAATATTAAAACGTTTGATTCCTAATAGTTCATTATGTTCTAACACCTTCCCTTAACATTAATAGGGGGCAATAAATCTAAAGTTCTACAAAAGAAAAAATTAAGTACACAACTAACACAAGTATTCTATGATAGAGATATAACTGAGATAAACACATATTCTAAGGTTAAGATCATGTATGCTAGATTGCATAGAATTCATCTTATCATAATTTATAATCCTAGTGTTAATAATTATGCTACAAATGATATCTTATAAGATTTCTATTGGAGCCTGAATCCCCTTAAAATAACCTCACCTAGGTTCATTACATATTGTCTATAGCTATTATATAATACAATGCTTGAAAAGTGCAAGAACTACCAATAAAAAAATTACAATATGCCTTTAAAATTTATACATAAATAAAATATCCATTAGGAGGTGACATTTTCATGCACACTCTCCCTCTATGGCAACTCCTTAAGGCCAAGTATTGTTCTAAAATTTGAGAATTTAGTACTGCACATAGGTTTAGTGAATCATGTTTTTTTGTTTGATAGAAGTGCCTCTGTAGCATTGTAAATTATCACCCTTGACAATTTCACCCTATGTTTTGTCCACCCTAAATTATTGAGCCTAATTGGGTCCCTAATTTCCTAAATTATGCATTTTATAGCCTATTTTTACCACTTTTTGAGAAATTGCAAAAATTGAACAAATGCATCCAATTATTATTTTACCCCTAACACTAATATCAAGGAAAATAGGACTATGACCCATTCACCCTAGGGCATATGGGTCCCCCTATTTTGACAGGGATCAATTTTGGATATGTTGGTTTTAGAATTTTAACATAAAAAAATCAGGTTGCAAATGTCAGCTATCAAAATTATAATCTGTCAAAATTATGCAACCTGATTTTAAGTTAGGGCTTCCGGAAGTTGGTGCATAATTTAAATGTCGTTTTGGCTCCAAACGGTGAAACGGGCTATTTATGGGCTAGTTTCTATTTCTTTTGGGCAATTTTTGGGCAAAGAAGATCGCATACTGCAAAAAGGGGAATTTCTGTAGTTTCTTTCTATAATCTGCATGTAATGCAAAACGCGGGGATTTGAGATCCTTTGCATGTAAGAAGTTCATCATTTTGAATATAATAAGATTCTCTGATTTGTGTGTGTATTTCTATGTCTCAGGTTGGTACCCTCATCAGAAACCCTAGGAAAAGGCCTTGAATCCTATTTTTCTAAGCACTTAAGACATAGGTTCTCCTCTTTCTATGTTTCATTTTGGTGAACTTGGTATATTGACCTAAAAAACCTTCTAAAATCTGGAGTAGTTCAATTCTAGATCTAGGTTTTGCATTGTATTATTTTGCTTTTCTCATTTAGGGTTTCATTTTTGCATCATAAAAGCATAAAAATTCAAAAAATTGTGTATCATATTGCATCATAGGTTATAATAGGGTTTTTTTCAATTATCTTAGATCATATACCTACATTCAAATTGAATATTAGATATGAAAATTTTCATTGCATCCATTTAGGAATCTTTCATTTAGGTGAAAAGAGTGAAAAAAGTGCATTGTTTAGTTTCAAAATTGCATCAAAATCATCATTTTCAGATTTTTGCATTGTACAGTCAATCAATTATTGCATCCTAGCTTTGAAAATTGCCTTCAAATTTTTCAAAATATTTTCAATATTGTTGTACACTTGCATGTTCAAGTCACACTGGCATAAATTGAGAAAATATTGGAAAAATATTTACTATCAAACCTTTTGCACATAGAAACAGAGGTCTTAGAAACAACATAAAAATTCATTTTTTTAGTTTGAGCCACCCTATCCAGGACTCAGATGCTCTTAGGCACCTCTATCCTGCTACTAGTAGCTCATAATATTTTTGCACAAATTTCTATCTCTATATTTTCAGTCTATTTTTGGTTGTAAATGTCTGATTTGAAAATATGAAAAGGTGTTATTACATGTGAAATAAAGGTATAATTTTTCTTAATTTGTTGTAAATTTGAAGAATTTTTTTTGTTGCATTACATTGTTGGAATTATGAAATCTATAGTTTTCAGACCTATCTAATTTTGATCATTTAATCCCTAGACAAATAATATGTTCCCTTTTCAAAGATGTGGTTTTGATATGGTAGCACATGTCTTGTATAATTATAATCTCTCTACTTATGATTACAATTTAAGGAAATGAAATGAAGTCATTGAAAAGCATGTTAGTCATTCTTCCAATATCTCTCCTAATGGTGATAGTATCTTAGCACAAGAGTATGCAATCATTGACACATTCCTTAATATCACTTTGTTGAATCTTCATTCATCTCCTAACATCTCTCCCACTTGTGATAATTTTTTGGTGCAAGAGGATGCAATCATGACAATCATATTTGTCCTTTTCCCGATATCTCACCTACTTGTGAAGAAGGTCTCTTAGTGTTAGATTATCCAATCATTGAGAGTCATGAGAATATTGTTTGTTTCCCAAAACCTCTCCTACTTGGGAAGATATTATGATGCAAGAGGATGAAATCATTTATACTTTTCTTTCAAAATATAGTAAGATGGACTATGTAGATGAAGATGCTAAGGTGATATTAGATCCCCCCTCGATATAAGGCCATCAACAAGAAGTTAAGTTTGTTGATGTTATGAATGCATAATTGGCTATTAGGTCTGCTCTAGTTATTAGACCTCCTAAGTCACCTCTCATTATAGGACCTCCTAAATCTCATGGCCATATCTTAAAATTTATAAAACAAATCACTAGTAATCATAAGTCACAACAACCAAGTTATCACATAGTTTCTCACACATATAAAACTATAAATAATAAGAAACCAAAAAAAACTCCAATATTCATCCCATTTCCTCAACCATACCTTCCACCTGCACCTAATATTCCTCAACATAGTGGTAAATAATATGATCTTGTTGAGAAACTTCATAATACTCCACCCAAGATTTCCCTTTGGGATTTGATTCAAACATAACCTACATACCACGAGATGTTGCAAGAGGCTTTACAAAAGATTGATGTCCCAAATTTTGTTAAACCGAATGATGTATCAACCTTGTTTGATTGTATACAAGTGAAAATTTTGGATATTACATTCCCTCAACATGAATTACTCTCACTTGAGATCCAAAACAAAAATGAAGCTTTAATGATAATGGTGATCGATAACAAAACTAGAATTAAGCGTACTCTCATAGATAATGGATTAGGTCTTGATGTTTGTAGAATTGATATTATAGATAAGATTGGTGGGGAAAAGAACCTTATATAACCTAATGACCTTTAAATTCATGGTTTTAATAATGTCAACAAGCAACCATTAGGAGTGATCACATTACCCATCAAGGTAGGACATGTGACTTTACAAAAACCTGTCTATGTTATGCCAATACCTCTTTCATACAATCTTCTCCTAGGTAGATCATGGATTCATGCCATGAAGGGAGTATCATATACTCTTCACCATGAGATGAAGTATGAATCTAATAACAATATATACATGCTTAAATCAGATGAAGAAAGTTATAAGTTACAAGCTAAGGCTGATAATAATACTTCCAACTCTCTTAATACTTTGATTCCAAATTCAAAAGTAGAATCCATGATGAAATATTTGGATGATGATTAGGGACCATTATATTTTACACTTTGTTTCAAAGAAGATCCCAAAATATCACCATCAAATTCCAAAGAACTTCATGATAATCCTGAATGCATAACAAAACTCTTAGATGATGATTGAGGTTCATTAGATTTTACATCCTCCTTTATGGGAGAATACAAAATCTCACAATCTAAACCTAAAGAGTCTTGTGGTGTATCTAGTTCTACATAAATAAATCCAAAAACATCAACCCATGATGGTGATGGGATCTCTTTAACTTTCATCCATCATGAGTGTAAGATGCCCAACTTTAAAAAACTCAAAAAGGATTTGCATGCTTGAGAAAATTCTTCTCAGGAGCATGTAGACATGATTTCTTCATCTAAGTTGGAAGAATGTTATGGCCTTGGATACAAAATTATTTCTAAACATGGAAAAAAATAATAGGAATGAAGTAAAGTCTATACCATACTTTTACAAGAAGGGTCTAGGTTTTCAACCTTCATCTCCATCTTCATCTAATGCTTTATCATATTATATATGTATGTCATCTAGTTCTAATAAAGAAATATTTTCTTCACAAGAGAAAGAAACATAACCTACTTTTGATAAAGAGCATATTTTGTTGAGGCTTCTCAAAGCCCGTTTGATATCTCTCCCTCTGAAAACACGAATGAAATTTAATTAAAAGAACTCATTTTGTGCATATCATCGAGTGCATGGTCATTCTACCAATGAATATCAGGCCTTGAGTAATACAATAAAAAATCTTAAGGATTGTGGTGCTCTTCCTTGTGTTGATGTGAACCTAATTCCTCTAATCAATAATGATCTTCATCCTATCATTTTCTCATCACTATGTGGCATTTGTAGCTTTATGTTTTTTTCTCATTGTCATTCATGGTGGTATAATATTAAGTGCAACCATATTATTCATGGAAGCAACATGATAGTCCTTGGTGTGGTTGTCCTTGTCTCTACGTTTGGGGGGAAAGGATAACTAGTTTTGGGAAATGTGTATTCTTTTCAATGATCCCCTCTTCCCCTCTTTCTCCTTAAAATACCAATAGAGAAAATATGTTGAAATTTTAAGGGGGGGATACATTGGCATTATTTTCTTCACTTTGTTTAGAGGCATGGGACTTAGTGATGCATTGGAATCGACATTGGTATTTTTGATTCAATTTGTTCATAGGAATTACACTTACTGTTGTGTTGGCATAACATTTTGATCATTTTGTAGAACCTTATTAGAGTTATCAAGGAGTATAACTCTTGGTTTGGTTGACATGGGTGCACACCCAATGAATATCAGACTTCACTAGACCTAGTGTGTTTCTCATTTTTCTACCTTGTCTTGGGGGCTCATCTAGTGAATAGTAGAATTCACTACCTTGTGTGCCTTCCTATTTATGATTCACCTAGAAAATATTAGACTTTTCTATTGTGTGATTCATGAATGCCTTTGTTGCAAATCCTAGCATAACACGACTTGCTAGCCTGTGCCCTCCTTTTTGCATTTCATGTTGACATTGTATGTTGTCTCATTGCATATCATACACATGCGTGTTACTTTGTGCTTATGTTTGTTTTCCATGGAATCTTGGATCCTGGGGGCTTGCTCACCTCCCTTGATCCTTATTCATCCTATCTTTTCAACATTTGGACAATCAGACCCCTCTTGACATATATTTTCTACTTTAGTGTGAGTCTGAGTGTAAGTTCATACTCTCACTAAAGTGGGGGGATAAATGTAGCATTGTAAATTATCACCCTTGACATTTTTTCCCTATTGTTTTTTATCGATTAATTATTGAGCCTAATTGGGTCCCTAGTTTCCTAAATTATGCATTCTATAGCCTATTTTTATCGATTTTCGAGAAATTGCAAGCATTGAACAAATGCATCTAGTTATTTTTTTTCCCTTGACACTTAATGTCTTGGAAAATAGGTCTGAGATCCATTCACCCTAGGGCATATGGGTCCCCCTATTTTTTTGGGGACCGATTTTGGATATGTTAATGTCAACATTTTAACATTCAAAATTTAGGTTGCAAATGTCGACTATCAAAATTTCAATTTTGGGAAATTAGAGAAATGCCTATAAATACCTAGTTATTGCATCATTTGAAATCTAACAAGAAGAAAGAAGTGAACATTATTGTCAAGAGCACTATTGAAAAAGTCAAGAACAAAATTTTTAGAGCTTTATTGTAGTAATTCAAGATCCTAACATCATGTCAAATTCTATGTGAGTTTATGTGTGTTCATGTTATCATTATTTTGTGAAGGCTAATGATTTCGTAGGTCTCCAAAGCATCCAAGAAAATCAAGTAAGCAATATTCAAGAACTTGAGGTGATGTGTATGACTTATTCCTTCAAGGAATCCATTGAAGGGTGGTGAGTTGCAACACTTTGTGATTTCATCATTCCTTCCTATCAATAATCATTTTATCATTGACATTTCCATTGTGGAAGTGGAAACACTAACATAGGGTTTGACTAAGGAAATCCCCTAGATGACACAAAATTTATTCTTATTGCGAATGTGTAGATCTTGATTTTAAAGAGGATTGAATGAGGCTTGAAGAAATATTTTTCATTGTTGCATTTCAAGCTCTACGTCTTGTCAACTCACAAAAACTCACCTACATAATTATTTGACAATGTTCTGAAAAATCTGCAATTGAGAATCAAAAGTAGAGCAGAAGAAGCCTATAAGAACCCATATGCCCTTGGGTGAATCAAACCTCCTATGCACACTAAAACCAAATATTTTGGGTAGGTACACAATTCTCTACACCTTCCATATCTGTGTGCAAGTTATTGTTTCAATATGCTATTTGTTAGACTATTGCATTTTTCATATGTTGGGTGAAAATTATGTAATCCCTTTAACAGATTACAAAACTTGATTTCAGCCACAGCTCTGTGAGATACAATCCTCTTAGAAAGGGGAGGTTCCCTTCTTACTACTTATTGAAACTAAGTAAAACTAATTAAGTATTCACAATAATATACACTGTGATTAAGGGATGGAGGTGTGCCACATTCATAATTATCTATTTTTTTAGAGAATATGTTTTACAATACCTCATAATTTTAAGTTCTTGATTCGATACAACTTCAAAATAAAAACAAAAGCAATAATTCAAATATTCCTATATTTTCAAAGCAAAGCCTATGAATACCATCATGATAATGATAAATGATAAAACAAGAAAACTCACAAAGGAACAAAGTCATTTCATAGCTTTCACCAATGAATCCTTGAGATATGTAACCAACGTTGTATTATAAGCACAAATTCTTCTAGATACTCTACGATAGATCCACAAACAAGATGAATAAATACAAGCACAAAGTCTTGTAGAGAATTCACCAACAATATTCAATCAATATCATAAATTCGAATAAAAGAGTGTAACTCAAAGTTTACATAGATTTAATCAAAGACCTTTAGATCTCAATCACTAATCACTACCAATTTCAGTCAAATCCAAAAGATAATCAATTCCAAAACAAATTTTTGTATGCAACTTCACTTCTTTATTGATCAAAATAGATTCACAAAGATGAAAAAAAAGTTTCATGTATTTGCTTCTCAAATGGGAAACACTTCATTGAAAAAGATAAAAGATGAAACATTATAATAGAATCCTCTCTTATTTATAGATGGGAGAGGAGAGCAAAATTAGGAAAATCAGAAGAGAAAATCTAGGAGTAAATCTAGGAAAATTTCACCTAACTAGTTGACTTATTCAAAAATGTTGTCCATCTTTTTAGGAGAACATATTTGTTTACATGTGATTACATTTGTCAAAATGACATGTAAAATTCCAAAGACTATTTACATAAAGCATGAAAAATGCCAAAACTATCTAACACTAGAGACATAAGAAGTTTTTATGGTTCCTTGCATTGGGTGCGAAAGTCTTCATATTTCTTCATTGTCTCCTACAAGAATTTCTCATTCGGACCAACTGTATAATAAAAAATGGTATGAATTTTTGTGATTGATCTTCTCACAGATGAGAAAATTTTCTTGTATCTATCAAGATTTGACTTTAGATTGTCTAGAGAAAGTCGTACATCACATATGGAATTCATTGAAACCTTTGAAAAGATTTCATCTTCCACCTATTCCATGATAGCTTCCTTGAACATTTTAGCAATCTCATTGACTGGGAGGAAAGTATTATCATCATTAAGAGTTTACCCCATAACTCCTCAATTCCATTCATCATGATAACATGATTTCCTTCAACATCTTTTTGTACCTGTTGGATGTCCTTGATGAGAGATTTGATCACTTATATGCAGTTTTTGAGAGATTCTCCTATTCCCACATATGTTTCATTATCGGGAATTACCCCAACTTTCACCAATTTACTCAGCTTTGTCTCTTTCATTTGTGACCAAAATGAGAGACATCTTTCCATTTCTTTCTACATCTTTGGAAAGTACATTTTCCTATTTCTCAAGCTCTAATTTCAACTTGGCTACTTGAGAGGTCTTTTCATCTGCAACATATATGAGCTGTAAGCCTTGTTCTATTATTTCATCAATGAAATCATAAAACACCTTACCTTTGGAAACAAAATTCTCCACGTTTTGTACTACTAGTTCCTCAAATTTTACCATGGCCATCGGTTGCACAATCTTTGAGGAGCTTGCAATCTTTCTCAAAACTGATGCATATTTCTCTGCTCTATCTTTATACATATTTTTGGCCTGCTCCATTTTATCGAGTCTACCTAATAATGCATTCAAGACTAATTGAGCATCTTCTTTTGCACTTTCATTTGTTACCTTACCAATCTTAGCTCTTGTTAAAGTACAGTCTTTCATGTTCACATCACCTGATTCCTGTGGGGGTAAACCAATGTCCACATAATTGTTACCTGATTTGTCTATATAAAGTCATGAATGAATTTTAGCCTTTTTCTTTCCCTTGGAGGAACTATCTCTTCAAGGTCAAGCTCATCTGGGGAAATAATTTGATTAGCCAGGGGGGATAAATGAGTTATTTCCTTCTTGACTTACTATCAAATCCTGTGTAGCAGGTGGTTCTGTAGAAATGGATGTTATTGTAACAATTGGGGTAGTATTTGTCATGATAGCCCTAGTAGACTACAAACCAAGTGGATCTTGCAAAGAATCATTCATGAATCTATTGAACTCTCCCTAAGAAGTGATATTATATGATGAAGAAGATAGGCTTGGGATGGATAACAGAGAACCTAAAGAAACATCAACAGTTTGCAAGGTGGAACTTACAAGAGGGGTAGAAAGAACTAATGGTGTTGATGGAGGGACGAAAACATTCACTATATTCAAAGTTGATGTAGGAGGAGGTGAGTTAGGAAGAGGAGGTGGAGGAGTGTCAAAACACTAGAAGTGATGGGCGATGATGTTAGGGGAAGATTATCAATCGTGTCCTTGTGAGGAGATAGTTGTTTTTCATCATCATGCCTTTCTTCCTCCTCTTTATCCTCTTCTTCTCCTTCTTCAATAGGCTCTTCATATGCATAATATTCATCTCCAAAATATTCTTTTGCTTCTTCACTTTCATTCTCTTCCTCTTCATCAAATGATTGCTCTTTAGATGCAAACTATTTTCCCTCGGTAGATGGTTTTTTTGATTCGGTGGCTTCCTCATCTTCAACTGTTTGTGAAGTAATTTTTCCAACAATAAATTTGATCTTGGGACCTCTTTGAGAAGAAGAGGTAGAAACTGCATGCTTCTATTTAGTATGAATCTCTTTCTATTGACTAGTTTCTATTCCCAGTATTTCTCCCCCTGATTTTGTCTTGAAAGATTTCATTTGGAAGCCATGTTTATGCAACCATTCTGCTATGTTGTGTAAGATGAGAGCAAGCCTTTCTCTGATAGAGAAACTTTCATTTTTAGACCATTGTACTGGGGGTAAGGGTCTCCTAGAAATTTCATCTTATTCATAAGTAGAGTTTAAGATGTTGTAAGGATCTTTGAAATCCTTTGGTAGATCAACTACACGAAGATCTTTGATCTGCTCTACTATCAACCTCCAAAAATCTATTCTACGGATGTCTTCTTCATCTCTGTAGTCCACCCATATGTCTTCAAAATTGTAGTCATGTTGATGATCTTTCTTTAATTTCCTATTCACGTCTTGATAGTCAAAGTCAAATCTATATTTATATTTTCTTATAGTCATGATTTGCATTTCTACAGCATCTGACTTTGCTTTTTGTAGATTGTGAATGGTATATCTCTCAGTTGTCAGTTGAAAATTGAAACCTGGATTGTGAATTCTCAAGCGTTACTTGTGAACCGAGATCAACTGTCTACATAGTTCCATTAGTATCCACTTATATGAGGGATATCTGGGAAACATGTATGGACACACAGTATAGAAACCAACTCTCATATAGGTAAAAGTTAGAAACTACAAAAAGATACATCCAACCTTACTAACCACTTTGTAGGATTCATCAAATACTCTTTTCTTCTCAAGAATCAAATCAAAAGTGAATAGGAGGGGTGGAAAGAAGGCATTTGTGACTCTTCTAAAATGATGAAGACTTTCTCTTAATTTAAACTGGTAATAGAACTCATACACAGGTACAATATGTTTATTTCCTTTGGTAGACAGACCTACAAATTTCCTTATTATTGCTGGAACATATACCAAATACGAAGTCATGTAAAATTTCAAAGTAGTAGGCACATTGATCAATTGTTCATGGATTTCATCACTTATCTAGGTTCCCCAATCAATATGTGCTTTCCTTATACTGATGAGAATGTACTCATACATCCAATCTTGAAAATTACATGAAATAGGAAATCCTTTAACCTTGCTCAGAAGAGTGGTCATATCCCTAACATCCTCTTTGAAATCACTTTGTGGAATCCCTTTAGGCCATCTTGAGATAGTAGGCCTTGGAGTTTTCAACCATTGAATATTCATCAATGTTTTAGCTTTATTGGGATATTTATCATAGACCTCTTGCTCTTGTTGAATTGAGATATTTGTATATTGTTCCATGTGGGGAACACCAAAAACAATATCAAAGAACTCAAGATCCAATCTCATCATCACTTTTCCTGAGGAATCTCTCACACTTCTGTCATCTCGGATGTAATGAGATGCAACTTGGAGAACAAAATCTGTGTTATGAGTAGCAGTTGGAAATTTAGATACCAAGTGCAAGTTGCTATGAATGATAGATCTCAAATTTTCCTCTAAGGGTTTTATCTTAGTTCTTTTTATAAAATATTCCAAGTCTTGATGACCAACTTACTGAGAGCGCCATAGTAGGTGGGAAGACACCTTGGTATTTGTACTTCATCTTGCCTTCCTTTTTAGAAGGTGATGGAGGATTTTGTGATGTCATATGAGAGTGCTAAAGGCCAAGGAATTTAACCTTCAAAGATCACCTGATGAGAGCTTGAGAGGAACTGCATAATGAATCAATAGATGTTTGGAGAAAATTATAGTGTTGGAAAGTGTGAAGCAAGAAGGCAATTCAGAGCAACTGAAAATGAGCTATTTTGCACGAAAAACAGAGCATTGGCGAAGAAATGGGGTTCAGAGTGCAAGCAAAATGATTTTAGAGTGTTAGAAAAGAAAACTAATTTTTGTGTAGGAGTGCTGAAAATCAATGCTCCTATATCTTGAGATAGTGATTTGCATGTAGTAGCACTCATTTTCAGTGCTCCTACATGCCTTATTCCTTTGGTGAGAAAAAGTGTTGAAGCACTAAATTTTAGCGCTTGAGCATGTGGGAGGGACTTAGTTCATGCTTGGGCACTGAATTTTAGTGCTTCAACATTTTCTTCATCCTTTGTTTGGGTCAAATATACAAGCGGACAAAAACATCGCTTTAGCATTTTAAGATAGTGATACTCCATGTAGGAGCAGTGATTTTCACCACTCCTACATCTTGGAGTCCGGGAATATCTTTGATGTATTGGTGGACATTTTCACCGCTCTGACAAGTAAGAGAAAGTAAATTCAATATTCGAGCAGTAAAAAATGTTGCTCAAACATTGAGAGGAATGAGTTTATGAAAATGTGTGAAGGGTTCATCCTTTGCTAAAGCTAAAATCCTTACTACTTCGAGAGGAAGGGAAAACTTGGTGAGAAATAATGGAAAGGTAATTAAAAACATCATGGCGAAGACAAAGAAAAGCGTGGCGTGATTCCAAAGAGAAGCTAACAAAAACCCTAATAGAGATAACACAATGAACCAGGTTTATGAAAAAGAAAGAGTTTTGAAAGAAAAATATGGTGAGAAATGACGACAAAGAAGAAAGATAAAAATGTACCTGGTAAGGAAAATGAAAAATGTCAAAACCCTAGCCGAGATGCATGAAAAATCTTCGGACGCAATCTACTGGAGGTTGGAGAGCGATCGAACGAAGAGGGAGAGAGAATGGCAGATTAGAATGAAGAAATATTAGCTTAAAACAACTTTATTTGGTGATTAAAAAGAGACCATTAATGTAACTCAATTTTCATTAATGACAAAGTACATTAAGGCAAAAAAGATGCACTAGCGATGAAAATCACCACTTGTGCATGTAAAAGACTAATCAAATAGAGAAATGCACTAGCGGTGAAAATCACTGCTTGTGAATCTAAGGGCAAGTGCAAAGTGTAGGAGTGATGAAAATCACCACTCCAACACTTTGAGTTTATTTTTCTAACTTAAGGATCATGTAGGAGCGCTGAAAATCAGCACTCCGACATGAGTGAAAAATTGACTAACTCCCAAATAATCGAAATTAACAAAGATACTTGTTTCAAAGCTCTTTAAAAGACAAACGGGGGGAATGCTCAAATAGATTGTTTGAGGTTTTGGACTACGCATAGAAGTGAATTGAAATTTTCCTTATTTTACGTGCTTGAAGTACACGGAACTACAAAACAAACAAGTTTTGTAGGGTGTTATCCTGTGAATTTGGCATAGCTAGATTTGTAGATAACAACTGGTTCTTGTTGGGGAGCTTCCTTCAGTCATTCTGAGAAATGATTGAAGGGAGAAGAACTCTAGAATCAAGTGCCTTTATCCATCCATTGGGCATAGATTTGAGTGACAAAAATTAAAAGACTCAAAAAGACTAAAAACAAAAAGACGTAAAGACTAACATATTTACATTGAACACCTGTTACCTCACTGTGTAAAGAGCTTCAGATGTTGCCCACTGTGAGGAAGAGAAAATGGTGTTCCATTTTCATATGCCAAGAGGAAACTACTTTCACCATGGAACTGATGGACTTTGAATGGTCATGTCCATAATAAATCAAACTTCCCATGCATACCTTTTGGTTGTCTTTGCTTGTCCCATAAGAGAACGGGGTCACCAATTTGAAAATCACAAGAATTGACCTTCTTGTAGAAAAGATTCTTAACGTGTTCCTAATGATCCATGATATGGTTAGCCACCTGAACTTATTTCTCTTCCAATTCAGAGAGATACATTATCCGCTTATCGATTGAATTATCGAAAGTCTCATCCTCAATGGCCTTAGCCAATTTGAGGGTTGGAAGTTCTAATGTTATTGTAATTTCTACATTTAATCCATACAAGAGTTCAAAAGGATACATGCCAATCACCCACTTTGGAGTTATCCTATCTTCCCACAAAGCATTATACAAAGCTTTGCGCCACAAACACTGATTTTCATCCACAAGCTTGCGGATTATAGTCACCAAGTTTTTATTGCTTGATTTGGCTTGACCATTACCTTGTGGGTAATATTAGGATGAGTGAGACAATTTTATGCCATGTTCAAAATATAACTCAGTTATCTCACTTGACGAGAAAGTATAATCATTGTCAACAACAATTTTTTTTGGCACACCGAACCTAGAAATGATATTTCCTTTCAAGAAACTACATACAACTTCAGAAGTAGCATGCTTAGCCACAATTGGCTCCACCCACTTGGTGAAGTAGTCAGTTGCAGTTAGGACATAGGTGTGTCCTACACTTGAAGGTGGATTTACTGGACCGATGAATTCAAATCCCCATTACTGAAAGGGCTCTTCAATAACCATTATTTTTAAAGGAAAAGCTACCAACTTTGGCTTACCTACGAATTGTTGACATAGTTCACATTTACACACCCAAGAGTACACATCTTGAAAGAGCATAGGATAGTAGTAATTTTCTCTCAGGATCTTGTGAGCGGTAGCTGGCGCTGAAAATTTTCATCCACATGCTAAGTCATGATATGAATTCAAAAATCTTTCATGTTGTTCTTCATCAACACATCGTAAGAAAGTTCCATCCAATGCACGTTTGTAAAAAGCATTGTCCCACAAGACAAAGTTTTCTGAATTTATTTTGATGGTCCTTTTCTCGTTTGAAGTTAAATGATCAGGACATTCCCCATAAGTGAGAAAATGGGCAATGTTGGAATACCACTCATAAGTAGTACTGATGAATAACACCGTTTGAAGTTCACTTGGATCTACATCCCCAGTCTCTAAAAATTATTTGTCTAGATTATTTTCAAAAATGAGTTGACATAAACCTCTCCCACATATCAACTTGGTAGGCTTGATGTCCATGTCGTATTCTTGAATCTTGGCAATCCAATTGCGTCTTTTTTTTCCAAACTCTTGTTGTGTCAAGATAGAATTGACAGATGAATTTGGAACCAAGACCTTAACATGGCTATTAAGAATGTAGAATCAGAAATGTTTAACAACCTTAACCACAAAAAAACATATTTTTCCATTTGGGAATATTTCAATTCATAAATTTTTAGAGGACAACTCATGAATGCAATCAAGGATTCAAAACCCTCACTATTTTCTTGTACCAGAATTGCTGAAAGTGTATGCTCAGAATCATAACTATACATGATGAATTCCTTCATGTAGTCTAGACAGACTAACACTGGTGCATGAGAAATAGCCTCTTTGATACCATCAAACATAGCTTTTCCTTCTGTCATCCAATGAAAAGTGCTAGTACCTTTTATCATATTAACAATATGACACATCTTTTCTACAAAATCTGGAAGTAATCTTCACAAAAAATTACTTTGCCAAAGAAAGAATGAACAACCTTCTTAATTGATGGAAAAGTGAGGATTTGCTACTTAACTCTTTCTGATTCAATATTTATACCTTCTATGGACACCACGTGACCAAGAAGTTTACCTTTTGCAACCCCAAAAGTTGACTTCTTGAGATTCAAGGAAATACCATGTTGTCGGCATCTCTCCAAGATTTGCCTTAAATGATAAAAATGTTCATGACATTTTTTAGAAAAAATTGTAAGATCACCAAGATATACTACATTGAACTTACCTAGCACATCATGAAAAGCCAGGTCCATAGCATGTTGGAACGTGGCACCAACATTTATGAGACCAAAAGGCATCATGCGATATGAAAAGGTACCACATGGCGTTGTAAAGGTCATCTTGTGTTGATCACTTGAATTGAATTCAATCTGGTTGTAACCAGAAAAACCATCCAACATGGAGAGAATTTCAAACCTAGTCACAATTTAAAGAACTTGATCCATTACTGGAAGAGGATAATTATCTTTGAGCGACAATTGATTTATATTTTAGAAATCCACACAGATACGGATCTCACCATTCTTCTTATGAATGGGAACAATATTTTCTATCCATGTTGAATGATGGATAGGGAATATAATTTGGATGTTCAAAATCTTTTGAACCTCCACAAGGATCATCCCAGAAATATTAGGGTTATATTGCCTTTTCTTTCATTTATAAGGCAATGCTCCAATCTTAAGTGGAATGTCATGTTGCACCTCTTTTTGTCAGAAAGATTTTAGATTTTCATATGAATATGCCAAGAAATCCATATATTCTTGTAACAACTTAGCAAATTGATTTCTTTCTTCAATTGTACAACACTTACCAATTTTTACTATCTTAGGATTTGATTTAGTTCCTAAGTTGATCTGTTCAACCTCATTAGATGAATTAGATTATGAGAGTTGTTTCTTGACATAGTGATCATGCTTATCAAAAATTTCTCAAGAGATACCAACCCCTTGGGAATTTTATTCCCTTTGAGTTGTAAGAACTCTTCAGCTATAACTGGATCCATATTAGAAATAATTTCTCGATGTGGAGAATCACTTCCTTCAAAGTACAATTCATCAAAAAATTTTGCCTTCTCAAAAAAGGCAACAATTTGATTATCATCATTGAAAATCTACTAGTTATTTGAATTTTCAGGAACAGTTGGGTGGAAGAACAACTCAGTGGTATAGGTAGAACCATGAAAATATTTATGTGGTATCAAGAGCATGGCTAAGACTGCTAAAGAATCAGCTCTGTCATTGTATTCCATTGGAACTATAGATATATCAAAAGCATCATATTCTTCAATGTAATCCCAAACAAGATTGTGATAATGCCTAAGTCTATCATTTTTTGTTTGATACAAATTCCTCACCTGAAAAACTATGAACTCAACATCACCTTGTGCATGAAGGTTCTTGATACCTTTCTTATGTGCAAATTGCATTCCTAATAACAAAGATTCATATTCAACAATGCTATTAGTATTGTCAAACTATAATTTGAAAGAGAAAGGGAAAATTTTTCCTTTGGGGGAAATTAAAACCATTCCCACTTCAAAACTAGTGGAAGAGAAACTACCATCAAACTTGAGTAACCAAACACCATTTGGGTCACCAAGATCAACATTATTAAAATCCATAGCTTCATCATCTGATGAAGCTTCATGATTTGAGATCGACAAATCATCTGATGATGACTCATTTATTGTTGAAAAAGAATCAACACTCTCCAATTCATGCCTTGTAAAAGATTCACCAACTTCTTCTATTTGTAAATAATATGTTCCAACACCCAAAGACTCAAACTGAATTTGATCCCTTGGATCATCAGATTGTGTCACTGAGAATTTTGACTCCCTTTCAGGGATCAATTTCTGCACACGCCTTTCACAGGTATCCTAGCTTCAAACATGTCCATGTTCAATTCACCTCCAACATCTTTACATAAATTACATCCAAGGATAATTCCATAAGATGTTGGCACATCAGCTACTAGAACTGTCATCTTGATCTTCTTTTTCAGGATATGCGGCAAAAGCATATTGTGCATCTTTGATCCATCCAATCAGAGGTACTTGTTTATTTTCCATGGAAAAAAATGGCTAATTTTTTTTGTTAGATTCAAAAACAAGGTAGTAGTTACCTTGGTTGGAATCACATTGTTTGATGCGCTAGAATCTATGCCACAATTTCTTAACTTAAAGCCATTAACAAGTAATGAAATAAAGAATGGATCAATACGTCTGGATACAGCTGGAGGAGTAGAAACAAGGTTAGTATGTGGCATATTAGGCTTTGGGTCCACAGGGATATCAGGAGTTGAATCTTTAGTTGGAGTAATTCCTTTATCCGTTACGAACTTGACAAGACTGTTAAATTAGTCAAGATTTTGTTTAAGGTATTCAACTTTAGAAATTTGGAATTTTTTTTCTTGGCATGATCAATGATGTCAAAAGTCTAGAAATAATTTTTTAAAGTGGATGTAGTAACTTCATCGATAGGTTTAATGAAAGGTACACTAGTCTTAGGAACCTAGAGATTAGCTTTTGGGATGGCAGGAACTGATGGAGGGGGTGGGGGCACTTGTTTGTTTGCTGCATTTTTTGGTTGCCAAGGCAGAGGAGACCCTCTTTTTGTAATGGTAATTGACGGCTTCTCCTTCGTTGGTGGAGTAGTAGCTTGAGTTTGATCAAGATGATTTTGATGTTATCACGTAAAGACAACATATGCATCTGTCACCAAGTCCTCCTCATCAGATTCATTTTCCATTTGCAAATAACCAATATTGGATCCACCAACTGATTCCATTTCTTCATCTTGAAAGAGATCAACACTTTCCTCCATGGGATAATCTGCCTATGCATGTTCATCCTCATAGTATCCCATGGCAATATTAGTAGGTGGAGCTTCAAGTGTGAGTCTTCGTGGTGCTAGAAGACGATTCTGATTTCTATTTCTAGCATAGTTAGGAAAATTCCTTCTTGGAACATCCTTATAAGTGTTCGTTTTGGAAACTTTCTTTTTCAAAGCCAAGATTTTGTTTGCAAACCTTTTAACCTTGGGATCAACAAAATTAGAATTAGTATTAGAAGCATTAGCATTAGAAGTAGAAGATATTGATGCTTGCATTTTCTTGTTGTTGGTATTCATCCTTATTTCTAGCAAGGATCATGTCATCTTCGAGACTTGTAGCCAATTGTTGAGCTACTTGAACATTGGCGATAACTTCCCTATGCAAGAAAAAGCTTACTTTGGGGAGTTGTGTATTAATGAAGAAAAAAATTAAGTTTTGATTTGTTGGCCTTTCCACCATTGGGATCCTTGTCACCAGCTTGTTGAAATTAGCCATGAGCTTGTGCATGGGTTCATGAGCCTCTTTCTGAATGGTTCTAAGCTGAGCCAGCAAGGCATGTGCATCTTCAAAAAGTTTGAACCTTTATTCAAACTTGGTGCGAAGAGTGTTCCAATTAGTGATAGAGGTAGTTGGAAGGGTATAAAACCATTCAAAAATAACTCCTTGTAGAGATTCAATGAAAAGTCTCACAGCTACATCTTCATGTTCCACTCTAATAAAACCATAGATGATGTAAAAGGCAGCAATGTGTTCATTGGGATGTTGTTTTCCATAACCTAGAAACTTTGGAATATGCTTTCTCGATACATTTGGAAGTTCATGTAGAGGTGCAGCCAAACTGAGGGGACCGAGAGAATTTCCCCAAGGTATTGTAGGTAGTGCAACCATGATACGTTGTACAATAGGTACTTGAATTGGAACTCTATGGAAAACAAAGGATTCACTTAGAAGAGGAGATCTAGGTCTTTGTGGAGGATAAATTGTATTGCATTGTAACGGCGACCTTCATGAAGGAGTAGGTGGAGTATTATGTTGCAACAAGTCTTCAAAAAGTGGATCCACTACTCCTTGAGCCCTCAAACCTTGTGTATAGCTTCTAATCGCTAGAATGTAGATGTGAACAAGAGAGATATTAAAAATAACAATACACATGATCACGATAAGACACTGGAAAACTTATTCACTTCAATCAAAAGCGTGAGGCTTTAATTGCGTGTCGTTCCCCAACGGAGTCACCTAAAAACTATTACATGAAAATTATGTAATCCCTTTAACAAATTACAAACTTGATTTCAGCCACAGCTGTGTGAGATACAATCTCTCCTCTCATAAAGGGGAGGCACCCTTCTTACTACTTATTGAAACTAAGTAAAAATAATTAAGTATTCACAATAATATACACTATGATTAAGAGATGGGGGTGTGTCACATTCATAATTCTCTATTTTTTCAGAGAATATGTTTTACAATGCTTCATAGTTTTAAGTTCCTGATTCGATACAACTTCAAACTGAAAACAAAAGTAGTAATTCCAATATTCCTATCTTGTTAAAGAAAAACCTAGGAATACCAACATGATAATGACAAATGATAAAACAAGAAAACTCACGAAGGCACAAAGTGATTTTATAGCTTTCACCAATGAATCCTTGAGATATGTAACCGACATTGTATTAGAAGCACAAAGTTTTCTAGATACTCCATGATAGATCCACAAACAACATGAATAAATACAAGCACAAAGTCTTGTAGAGAATTCACCAACAATATTCAATCAATATCATAAATTCAAATAAAGAAGTGTAACTCAAAGTTTGCATGGATTTACTCAAAGCCCTTTAGATCTCAATCACTAATCATTTCCAATTTCAATAAAATCTAAAATATAATCGATTCAAACACAAATTTTGGTATGCAAGTTCACTTCTTTATTGATTAAAATAGATTTACAAAGATGAACAAAAAGTTTCATGTATTTGCTTCTCAAATGGGCAGCACTTCATTGCAAAAGATAAAAGATGAAACATTACAATAGAATCCTCTCTTATTTATAGATGGGAGAGAAGAGAAAAATTAGGGAAATTAGAAGAGCGAATCTAGGAAAATTTGACCTAACTAGTTAACTTATTCAAAAATGTTGTCCATCTTTTTAGGAGAAAATATTTGTTTACATGTGATTACATTTGTCAAAATGACATGTAAAATGTCAAAGAATATTTACATATAGCATAAAAAAATTCCAAAACTATCTAACACTGGAGACATAAAAAGTCTTTATGGTTCCTTGCATTGGGCGTGGAAGTCTTCATATTTCTTTTTTCTCTTTGGAAAGTACATTTTCTTCTTTCTCAAGCTCTAATTTTTACTTGGCTACTTGAGAGGTCTTTAAATCTATAGTAGATATGAGTTGTGAGCCTTGTTCTATTATTTCATTAATGAAATCATAAAACACTTTACCTTTGGAAACAAACTTCTCCACCTTTTGTACTGTTGGTTCCTTAAAGTTCACCATGGCCATTGGTTGCAAATTCTCTGACGATCCCATAATCTTTCTCAAAATTGATGCATATTTCTCTACTTTATCTTTGTACATATTTCTGGTCTGCTCCATTTTATCGAGTCTTCCTGATAATTCATTCAAGACTACTTAAGAATATTCTTTTTCAATTTCATTTTTTACCTTACCAAGCTTAACTCCTGTTAGAGTATAGTATTCCATGTTCACATCACTTGATTCTTGTGGGGGTAAACCAATGTTGACATACTTGTTACCTGATTTGTCTAAATGAAGTAGTGAATGAAGTTTAGCCTTTTTCTTCCCCTTGGATTTTGGAGGAACTATCTCTTCACGGTCAAGCTCACTTGGGGAAATTATTTGTTTCTTGCGCTTTTTCACTTGTGAGATTAGCCAGGGGGAGGAATGAGGTATTTCTTTCTTGACTTACTATCAAATCTTGTGTAGTAGGTGCTTCTTTAGAAATTGATGTTATTGTAACAATTGGGGTAGTATCTATCATGATAGCCTAGTAGACTGGAAATCAAGTGGATCCTACAAAGACTCATTCATGAATCTATTTAACTCTCCCTGAGAAGTGATGTCATATGATGGAGAAGATAGGCTCAAGATGGATGATATAGAGCCTAAATAAACATCAATAATTTGCAAGGTGGAACTTATGGGAGGGGTAGAAAGAACTGATGATGTTGATGGAGGGACGAAAACCTTCACTGTATGCAAAGTTGATGTAGGAGGAGGTGAGGTAGGAAGAGGAGGTGGAGGAGTAGTAGGATTGGGAGGAGTGTACAGAACACTAGAAGTGATGGGTGATGATGTTAGGGGAAGATTATCAATCATGTCCTTGTGAGGAGATAGTTGTTGTTCATCATCATGCCTTTTTTCCTCCTCTTTATTCTCTTCTTCTCCAACATATTCTTCATTTGCAAAATCGTCATCTCCCAAAGATTCTTCTACTTCTTCACTTTCATTTTCTTCCTCTTCATCAAATGATTTCTCTCCAGATGCAAGCTCTTTTCCCTCTGTAGATGGTTGTTGTGATTCGGTGGCTTCCTCATCTTCAACTGTTTGTGTAGTACTTTTTCCAACAATAAATTTTATCTTAGGACCTCTTTGAGAAGAAGATGGAGCAAATTGCATGCTTTTGTTTAGTACAAAGCTCTTTTCATTGACTAGTTTCTACTCTCAGTATTTCTCCCTCTAATTCTATCTAGAAATATTTCATTTAGAAGCCATGTTTATGCAAGCATTCTGTTGTGTTGTGTAAGATGGGAGAAATCCTTTCTCTGATAAAGACATTCCTTTTTAAACCATTGTATTAGGGGTAAGGGTCTCCTAGAAATATCATCTTCTTCATAAATGGAGTTTAAGATGTTGCTAGGATCTTTGAAATCCTCTGGTAGATCAGCTACACCAAGATATCTGATCTGCTCTATTGTCAGCCTGCAAAAATTTATTATGTGGATGTCTTCTTCATCTTCGCAGTCTACCCATATGTCTTAAAAATGGTAGACATGTCGATGATATTTCTTCAGTTTCCTATTCACATCTTGATAGTCAAAGTCAAATCTATATTTATATGTTCTTATAGTCATGATTTGCATTTCTAGAGCAAATGACTTTGCTTTGTGTACACTGTGAACGATATATCTCTTGATTGTCAGTGGAAACTTGAAACCTGACTTGTGAATTCTTTGGCATTCCTTGTGAACCAAGATCAACTATCTGTATAGCTCCATTAGTATCCACTTATCTAAGGGATATCTAGGCAACATGTATGGAAACCCAATATAGCAACCAACTCTCATATAGGTGAAAGTTGGAAATTGCAAAAAGATACATCCAACCTTACTAACCACTCTGTAGGCTTCATCATATACTCTTTTCGTTTCAAGAATTAGATCAAAAGTGAACATCAGGGGTGTAAAGAAGGCATTTGTGACTCTTCTGAAATGATGAAGAATTTCTCTTAATTTCAATTGGTAATAGAACTCATACATAGGTAATGTATGTCTTTTTTCTTTTTGTGTAGGAGCGCTCCTACATCTTGAGATAGTGATTTGCATGTAGTAGCACTGATTTTCAATGCTCCTACATGCCTTATTCATTTGGTGAGGAAAAGTGTTGAAGCGCTAAATTTTAGCACTTGAGCATGTGGGAAGGACTTAGTTCATGCTTGGGCATTGAATTTTAGCACTTCAAAATGTTCTTCATCCTTTGTTTGGTTCAAGTGTACAAGAAGACAAAAACGCCGCTTTAGCATTTTGAGATAGTGATACTTCATGTAGGAGTGGTGATTTTCACCTCTCCTACATCTTGGAGTTGGGGAAGATCTTTGATGTAGTGATACAAATTTTCACTGCTTTGACAAGTAAGAGAAAGTAAATTCATTGTTCAAGAAGTAAAATATTTCACTCGAATATTGAGAGGAATGAGCTTATGAAAATGTGTGAAGGGTTCATCCTTTGCAAAATCCAAAATCTTTACCACTTCGAGAGGAAGGGAAAACTTGGTGAGAAATAGTGGAAAGGTAATTAAAAAAATCACGGCGAAGACAAAGATAAGCATGGCACAATTCCAAAGAGAAAATAACAAAAACCCTAATTAAAATAGCACAATGAATATGGTTTATGAAAAAGAAAGAGTTTTCAAAGAAAAAGATGGTGAGAAACGGCGACGAAGAGGAGAGATCAAAAAATAATTGGTGCATGAAAAATGTTCAGACGCAATCTACTGAAGGTTGGAGAGCAATCACATGAGAAGGGAGAGAGAATGGTAGATTAGAATGAAGAAAGATTAGCTTAAAACACTTTATTTGGTGATTAAAAAGACATTATTAGTGCAACTCAAGTTGCATTAATGACGAAGTACATTAAGGTGAAAAAGATGCACTAGCGATGAAAATCACCCCTTGTGCATGTAAAAGACTAATCAAACAGAGAAATGCAGTAGCGGTGAAAATCACCACTTGTGCATCTAAGGACCAAGTGCAAACTATAGGAGTGGTGAAAATCACTACTCCAACACTTGGAGTTTATTTTTATAACTTAAGGCTCATGTAGGAGCATTGAAAATCAATACTCTGACATGAGTCAAAAATTGACTAACTCCCAAAGAATGGGAATTAATGAAGATACTTATTTTAAAGCTCTTCGAAAGATGAATGGGGGGGACCGCTCAAACAGATTGTTTGAGGTTTAGGATTACGTGTCAAGGTGAATTAAAATTTTCCTCATTTTGTGTGTTTGAAGTACATGGAACTACGAAAAAAACAAGTTTCATAGGGGGTTAGCTCATGAATCTGGCGCAGTTGGATTCAAAGATAACATCATATTAGGTCACATAGTATCATTAGGTTAATCATATTCAATCAGTTCCCTATCTATTCCAATCCCCAAATTGATGGAGATCCAGGTTTGATTGGATCACCTTCATGGTTGAAAGTCAATATTTACACCTTGTTGATCTCCATCTCAATGAAACCCTAGGAAAAGGCCTTGAATCCTTTTTTTCTAAGCACTTAGGATATCAATTCTCCTTTTTCTATGTTTCAACATTAAAGTATCACCATTGAGAAATTTTCCATAAATTAAGTGAGCTTATACTTCAATGCCTTTCGATGGTGAATAAGTTTTTTATTTTATTTTTTGGTACTCAAATTATTACTCATGAGAAGCTCATGTAATATATGATTAAGCCATCTTGATCCTTTATCTCTTTTAGTGGAATTTCTATATTCACCTTTTATAAATGAAAGGATCAAAATAAAAATAATTTTGCCAAGTTACTATTACAATAGTAATACTCCTAGGTGTTAGAATATAATACAATGTCCTTAGGTCTTTCATGTAAAAAAATGCTTTAACGAAAGGAAATAAGGAATATAGAGTAAGAGATAAAAAGTGGTCATAGAACATACATACAAAGTTATCCACTAGGATGTGTTAAGAATACTACCCATCAATGGCCACTTACTTGAAGCCAAGTATTGTAATAAAGGCCATGTATAGAAGATTTTTTTTTATGTCTATTGTGATTATCACAATATATCTACCATGACAACTAATCTAACAAATTTGGAGACCTTTGACCCTATTGTTAAAACTAATTCCATTAGACTCACACTTGTTATCACTACATCACATTGATGGAGGTTCATCAAATGGCTGTGAAGAGTGCAATTCTTAATAGAGACATTGAGAAGGAGATATACATGAAGTAGTATTAGTTCTTCAAGATTATCATTTGGTTTATAGACTTAGTAAATCTATCTATAGCCTTAAAAACACTCCTTGGGCTTGGTATGCTAAAATGGATTCCTTCTCATAGTCAAAATTTTCCATTTCCATTTGACTCCAAACATCTACATTCTATGATGAGATGATTCTATCATCTTTTTGGTTCTCTATGTTGATGATCTATTAATCATAAAAAATTCTTCTTCATCCATTACAATAATGAAAAATACCCTTCATCATAGGTTTTTGATGATCAACTTAGGCTCATTGCATTATTTTCTTAGGATTGAGATATCTTAGCCTAATTCTAGTATCAATAGTACATAGTTTCCAAGTATGCTCTATATTTTCTCTCATGATTTGATTGCAAGCTTGCTCCAAATCCCTTCCTTTTTAGAGTCAAACTTGAGGCTTAGTGATTTTCACCTTTTGTTGATGGTACTTTACATCAAAAATTTATTAAGAGTCTTATTTATGTGACACAAATGAGGCCCAATAATTTATATGATATCAAAATGGTCTCTTGTTTTATATAGGATCCTCATGAGTTGCATTATAGTGTAGCCAAGTGGATTATCCATTGCATTTGAGGTACTTATAGTTTTGGGATAAACTATGCAATAGGCATTGATATGAACATCAATTTAGATTGAGTAGGAGATTCTTAAGATAAAAAATCCTTACGTTTGTAACAACCTAGTAAAATATATCTAAAAACTTACCACATTTTTTGTTGTTTAAATTTCTTAATCAAAGTTTTAAGTGTTTCATCCATTTTTACACTCAATAATATATCCATATGGGATAGGCATCCATCCATCTAAGACAAAATCCCATCCATATAGGACAAGCATCTATCTGTGTGAGACAAACACTCATATTTCCATATAAAATAAGTACACACTTTAGCCAAATACAAACACTCATCTATCCATATAGAATAAGTACACACTTTAGCCAGAGACTTATACTCATCGGGACCATCAAAGTCCCGAGTTACTCACTATATACTACACTTCCTTATTTAAAGCACACTGAGGTCACTATCAATAGGAGTAAGTAAATATATAAATAAATAGCTTGATTCACGCTTTAAAATTTGGCCTAAAGCCTCAAGGAGTCAAGATAATTCAATCAAGATTCCTTTGGAATACATGATTTTTTTAACTTAAATTTGTTTTAGAGGTTTACTTTTAAGTGTTAATTAAATGATTCATTCTAAGTGTTATTTTTTGAGAATTATTTACTTAATTTTCTAAGTTGGAAATTTAATCTTTAGATGATCCCTAACCTCACACCTAAAAACTTGCATAGTGAGAACCTTCATTCACTAGATTTCCTACATACCCACTTCCAAATGAGATCAAGGTGTATTGTCAATGTAGTTTTAGTTTCTAGTTCTTTGTCAGTTGCCACCCACTTAGGTGAAATAAGGACAAAACCCTAATTAAAAGATGTACCTTTCAAACACACTCTAAGAAGTGTTGGATGTTTGAGTTTTTATTGTGAAGATAAATTTATGTTCACCTATAACCTAAGTTTGGTTTTCATTATTTAAAAAGGTTATTGGTTTATCATATTTGGTATTTGTTACCCAGTATCTAAGAAATTTACTTTTTAATAATGCATCTGAAAATTCAATTAGTTTAATATTACTTTGCTTGCAATAATATGATTTTTATCACATCTAACAAACATGATAACAATATTTCTTTACCATTTTATACAGACATATAATCAACTAATTATTTATTCAATATAATTTTATGCAACTTACCCTTTTTGTTGAAAATTACCTACAAGAATTCAAACTCATTAGCAATTCACAATATTACCTTAAATCAAACCACAATTTAAACTATCTACAAAATACATAATCCATACCTAGTAACTTATATTCTTATTCATGGGTTTAATCAACATTTCATGATAACATTCAAAACTCAACATGATTAAAATTTCTTATTACTTGTTAAATTTATTATTCAATAACCAAAGTTAACTAGCACTATTTTTAGTACACAATTGATATCATCCCCTAACCATCCCCAAAATGAAATTGGTATCACATTTTCATATATAAAAAGTGTAAAATCATGTCAATTCTTAAATTAGCATTTTTAACTTCTACACAAAAATGTTCTAACATAAATCTTTCTTAGTCCAAAGTTTGGGGTTTCCTTGTTGAACTAGGAGGTATAACTCCCTTTCATAGAACTTGAAAGTTGAAATAAGAGCTAAAGGACCTTAACCAACTTTCCCATTTATTTACTATAACTAAATTGATACAATAATTTATAACCTTTGGCTTAATATTTTATCTCTATTAACTATGCACTCCAAATCTTAGATTTCAAGGATAAAATATTTGATGAAAGGAATTTAATCAACATCAAAAAATTTATTATGTTGTGAAATTGATAACTTTTCGATACAAATTTTATATTGATCAATAAATATTCCAAATATTAATTTATAACATAATACTATAAATATTAATGGATAATTATTCAATGTAGTAAATATAAATTTGATAGCTTAATTAACCATTAAGGGATATTCAAGTTGTTGATAATTTTTAAATAGTTAAATAAATATTTATTTTAACAATTTCAGAACCTTGCAAATAAATATCAACTAATGATAAACAAAGTCTATACTGATGAATAACAAATTGATAACTATTTATTAAAATCAGGTATCTAAAACAACTATCAACTATGTATTACTTAAATGAATATCAAATTGATATCTAAATGAATATCACTATGTTTACATGGGTTTCATGATTCATTTTATAGTTCATCACAATAATTAATTATTAGTTTAATCATTCTTATAGGATTACAACCTTATAATGAGATTTCTTATAGTTTCCCCATGATGGCTTTTATTCTCACAAAT
This sequence comes from Sequoiadendron giganteum, assembly GCA_007115665.2. Taxonomy (NCBI): domain Eukaryota; kingdom Viridiplantae; phylum Streptophyta; class Pinopsida; order Cupressales; family Cupressaceae; genus Sequoiadendron; species Sequoiadendron giganteum. Next base: position 384,765,080 of record CM021103.1, on the reverse strand, counting down.
ATTATAATTTTCAAATGACAAATTCAAATATTGGCATAGGTTCATAGTTTAATCCACAATTATAGATCTATAGGGTGTAGATAAGGAATTTTCATTTTCCAACCCAATATCATTTTCTTATTTATTTACCTATGTGATTTGAAGATTATGATATATTGAATATGCTTACATGTTTATCTTATTAGATAGATTGATCATGAAATTTACTATGATTGTTCATACTTGATCCTTAATTATGTGTCATCACAACCTAGGCCAAATTTGATGATATTAACAATTCTTGGAGGACATAGAAATCTAGCCAATGTTGAAGACATGATTATCTTGATAGACATGATTATAATTTGAGAGAATTAAGACATATCACAATTTTTTTTGATAAAATGCATCAAATAAATATACTTCTCATAAATGTGATGATCACCTGATTTGCATTAGTCAAATTTATTTATGAAGCTTTAGAAACTTTTAGGCAAATGTTATTGGTGACATAAGCCAATTCCCACAATCTTTCGTAGAGTTCATGAATAATCCATGATGGATGTTTTGGAATAGGACAATCACAACCATCATAACACAAATATTTTGAATGATTTAACCATGCTTTAGATAATATCTCATAGACAACAAGGACAATGATAATAAAAATAACAATAACAATAACAACACAAGTTTTCAATCACAAGAATCCTTGGCTTTAACCATCAATCCTTGATCCCAGTCTAATGCCATTACCATCATTTTACAATCATCTACTATTGATTGTGTTACATTTGAAACCAAGATAAGTGGGGAATGTTTAAGTTCCAAGCAACCTATTCCTAGAAAATTCATTGTATTTTAGGCACAAATGGATTGGTTGATATGAAACTCACCTTTAGGACAATAGCTATAAGAAATAAGGCCAAAAAAGAAAAAAAGAGAGACAAGTTATTGATGACTCACAATGTCACATTCTTAGACTCACAATGCTCTATACCAAAAATGATGACATGAACTTAAACTCAACAAAATATAAAGTTAATTCTAAGATTTTTTTTGACTTTCCTTCAACAATAACAAGACATTCATGGCATATGGAGAGAAATACCAATTCAATTCCTTCTTGCACAATTTCTCAATAAACACATCATCATAAGAATTCACCCAACAAAGATAACATTCAATGAAAATAAAAGTTGTGTTCACATCCAAAAACCATTCAAATAATTTTATTTATTCTCTATTCATAGGCCAACACTTACAAATGAAAAAGTTGACAATATATGCAGGATTTCAAATTATCGATGCTTTGATGTGATTCTCCCTCTATTTGCAATTCTTGTTCTTGGTTGTACCTCTCATCTCTTTCTTTTCTGTGCATTCTTATTTTCTTTTTTTTAGCTTATATATGTCACCTTCCTTCACTACGCCTATTCAACCTCCCATTCTATGTTCATTATTTTCAAACCCCCTCTCTTTTCTATCTAATTTGCAATGACTTTTAATTTTATTATAATGGCTTATAAACCATTATTGCATGCCCTATCTTATCTTTTTCCAACACACTCATTAGAATAAATTCATTATGCTACACAACCTTCTTGGTTTTCTTCCAACATTGAATTCCTTATCACTTTGTGCACATACATCTACTCTCTTCTTTTCAGGCACCCCTTATTTTTCCTCTATAAAATCCTACGTAGTCCTCTCTTAGACTTGTTGTGTGGGTTCTTAGGAACCTCTCCCCTCATCCTCATTGAGGCATCACCTCCACCTTGTATTTTACCCCTTTCCCACTCTCTTGATGTCGTTTCTTAGAAGTTAGTTTACAAAACTGAATTTTCAACCACTTGTAACCAACTTTGTAATTGAATTCTTTTCGCCGCCACATTAGCTGTGGATTTTATCGATTCTCTTGCATCAGACTCCCTAGGAGACAAAAGAAATAATGTGCCATGTTTCTCCAACATTGTCGATTCTTCCAATATCATTCTAGAACAACTACCATGTTTCTCCAACATTGTTGTGCACTATTTTTCTCTTCACTTTTCATCTTCCTTCACCAAATTTTCCTTTCCCACTCAGTAACATGCAATGGATATGAACAATTATACAAATATTAATGATATCCACACTTGCTTCTTCAAATTAATTCGCCTTTGACATCTATCTTTCAACTTCATCAAAATCGTCCACATTATTATATAAATCTGCACTTACTATCTTATATTCTTCTATACATTTTGGAACTTTTATCATCTCAAATGGAAATAAAGAATCATCTTCATAATTTGCAAATAAGTTTACCTTTTTATCCTATTCTATAAGGTTCAACTTCTCACCTTCATCAGTCATCTTTTCTAGCCATTCTTATTCGATAATCAACATCTCTTCCTTTTTGCTACAATAGCTTCTTTACCATCAGTTGGCAACTTCATCTTTGTATCCTTCACTGTCCCATTCGTCTTCACACCTTCACTGGAAATATTCTCCATACACTCCTATTCTATCACTAAAAATTATGCCCACAAATCTTATACACTTGCAAGTGCTGCTTTTTGCACTGCTTCTCCTCTCCATTATTTCTCGTGTTTCCTTATGTTCTCCTTAATGATAAATTTCTTCACCTCTTCCAATGCATATTGCTTACTTGGAAACTCTTTTCAAGGCAGCCAGATTTTTCCCTCTTCTTTTCCTAACAATCATCTTCATGGGCCACTTCAACTTCTTTTTCAATGGACAACACCAACCATATTCTTGGCTTCTTTCCTCAAGCCACTACTTATACTTCTCTAAATCGCTTCCCAACTCTGCCATTTCTTTATACCACTCTAAATTTTTCTTCTTCACATTCATTTTCATTTTTCCTTCCTTCTTGAGGCTTTCTTTTATGGCATACTACTACATCTTTTTATCTTTCCTCTTGGCTTCTCGATACCTCACCTAGGTCTACTCTCCCTTTCCACTACCCAATCTTTTAGTACCCATTTTCTTCTTATTCACATGTTAAACTTTAACACACATACTTGTCCAAAATCCTATGAGCATAACCAACTTCCCCTTCCAAGACCTTTTAGACTCTCCCAGATCTTTTAGGCTCTGATACCAAAATTATGACTCACAATGTAACATTCTCAGACTCACAATGCTCTATACCAAAAATGATGGGAAGAAATTAAACTCAACAAAATATGAAGTTAATTCTAACAAATTTTTTGACTTTCTTTCAATAATAACAATCACAACGATGGCATATGGACACAAATACAAATTCAATTCCTTCTTGCACAGTTTATTGGCAAACACATCATCATAAGAATTCACCCAACAAAGATAGCATTCAATGAAAATATAAGTTATATTTACATTCAGATACCATTCAAATAATTTTATTTATTCTCTATTCACAAGCCAACACTTACAAATGATAAATTTGACAATATCTTCAAGCTTTCAAATTATTGGTGCTTTAATGTGGTGCTCCCTCTATATGCAATTCTTGTTCTTAGTCACACCTATCATCTCTTTCTTTCATGTGCATTCTTGTTTTCTTTTTTTTAGCTTATAAATATGTCTCCTTACTTCATTGTGTCTATTCAACCTCCCATTATGTGTTTATTCTTTTAAACCCCCTCTCTTTTCTATCTAATTTGTAATGCCTTTTAGTTTTGTTATAAATGGCTTATAAACCATTATTGCATGCCCTCTCTTATATTTTTATAGCACACACATTAGACTCAACTCATTATGCTTTTCAACCTTCTTGGTTTTCTTCCAACAAATTCCTTATCACTCTATGCACATGCATCTACTCTCTTCCTTTGAAGTGCCCCTTATTCTGCCTCTATAAAATCTGGTTTAGTCCTCTCTTCAACTTGTTGTGTGGGTTATTAGACACCTCTCCCCCTCTTCCTCATTGAGGCATGACCTCCATCTTGTATTTCCCCCCTTTCTCACTCTCTCAATGTCATCTCTTCTTAGAAGTCAGTTTGATAAATTGATCTTTTAACCACTTGTAACGAGCTTTTTAACTGAATTCTTTGTGCCACCACATTAGCTATGGATTGTGTCGATGCTCCTACATCAGTTACACAAAGCTTGGGGAAAAAATGTAATATATAATTATATCTTCTAAGGTGATACATTCTACTTGGTTTCTTCTTGTTGTTTTTTGGTGGCATATAATGGAATCTATGTGAAATAATGGACAATGATTATACTATACATGTGTACATTTGGTTTTACAATCTTTGCATTCAAATATTTATTGGTGTGAGTATTACTTAAGAAATCTAGAAAAAATGAGTTATTATTTTTATGCTTTAAAATGGATCTAAATAATGTTTTGTTTATTTATGGTATATGAGGGTATGATAAGGAAGAGAAGGCTGCAAAATAATATGATATGACTTCTCTCAAGAATTGGAGGCCTATTACTTACATAAACCTCTCAATAAAAGTAACTTACATTTATTGCTAATGGAGGAGAAGAACAACAAAAAACTATAGATGATATGCTTGTTTTTCTCTCTCATTTGTTTTTAAAATTTATAATTGCACAATTATGAGTAGGAGCTTGAATGTAACGCCCTGCCACACAACCCTAGAGGAAGTTGCAATTAACTACTTAAACAGACTAATTTTTTTTGTTTAAGTAAAATTAACATGCAAGTTCACTACCCATTGCCAAACACCTCTAAGGTTACAAGATAGAGGTTATATAGAACCTCAAAAAAAAAAAAAAGAACCTAAACCATATCAGTTATTTAATTAAGAAATGAAACATACATTCCAATTAAAATAATTTACATCAAGCATACGAGATAAATTTCAATTTCATTAATCCATTCATTAAATAATAAGGTTACAACACTCATTCCCCGAATGAGGCAAGTCAAATAAATAAGGTTACAATTACAACTTCCACCTCAATACAATGAGGGGTAATAAATCACAAGAACAACTAAAATGATAAAAAGCAAGAACCGAAACTGAATCCCACGAGCTCTCCAACTAGAAGTCTCGTCCATACGAACATGAAGAAAGAACCCAACGGATTTAGGTGCATGCCGCCAAACCAAGTGGAACCCAAAGGCCCACCCCCCATGCTAGGAGATAGTAACAAGGAATCCTAGCCAAGACCATCTACTCCTAGGCATAGACTAACACATAACTGAACCAACTGACACAACCAAACACATGTACCACACAAGTACATCACAAGTACAACTCAAGTACAACTCAAACATGGTCACATTGCTTCCAGATATAAAGCAGATCAAGTATGTTAAGAGAACCATACACAAAATAACAAGTACCAACTGTTGTCACATCAAGTATGTTAAGGGAACCATTACCATAAAGTCAAATACCAACTGTTATCCTAGACAGAGTGTCATCACACAGCTCGTCATGGGTTTACCTTTGGGAATCTTCATAGGCTCCGACCCTCACAAAGGGCTATCTTGGTGACCTCAAATGAATCCCGACCCCCATACTCACTCATGCAGAATCAAATACCTTTCGTACAGACAAGATAGATGACCTTTCCATTCCAGGCCTTCCCACTCATCCCAAGTCTAAACAAGCCCTTGTGTCTATGAGTGAGGCATAATTATCTTGATTAGTGAGAAGTTAGTCCTAATCTTCTAAGTATTGTTTTGGTTATCACTTGATTAAACCACCTCTGAAGGTTATCCATTTTACCTCTTTGGGCTTTGGCCCCTACGGAAGCCACTCTTCTATTTAACAACACACAATTGAACCAATTACCAAGGGAACCCAAGTACACACACAACATATGTTGCAACCACTCCAACTCTAGGAGGATACCTAAAAGGAAACTCACTCCAACCCTAGAGGTACAACCAAAACAAGGCCACTCCTTACAAGGGGTCACAAATCACATACTCCCCTCCTTCCACAAGAGGCACAAAACATCCCCATTCATGGAAACCAGGTAAATACTGACTAGACACCATGCACTACCCAAGGAATTCACAATAGGTTGACAAACACAATACAACAACCCACATAACTGAAAACCCCACCTGGAAGACTTATTCAACTTTATGACTCGATTTCCCCCAAACTTCAACCGAACCGCTCACAATCAAGACGAGCAAGAAAACAAGAATTAAATTCTACTTTGGATTCACTAAATCCATTTCCTTGTTAACATTCAATAATTATTTGCATTAAATAATCTGAATTAAATATGTCTTTGTAGATGAGGGAGAAAATAACTTAATTCCCTACTGGCATTTAATTAATGATAAAATAACCAGATATTCATATAAAACAAAATTCAATGATGTAAACTAATTATTGCCTCCGCATTTAAATGTAACCATTTAACAACAATCACTTGTTGAAAATGCATTGTTTAATATCAAACTAGTTTCCCCTATAAAATATGTTTTTAAAATAAAGCAATGATTAAATTAACCTCAACATGTTTTCAACTTTCCCAATATGACTTAAAACATACCTAAAAAAAAAAAACAGATATATAATATACAAGTATATCCATTTAATTAAGATAACTGATTATATCTGAATATTATTCCACATAATATTGAACATTAATATCATTATAAAATAGAAAACATTATCTATATAATATAATAATAAAATAAATATTAATATTATAATATGATAATAATAATATTATATATTATAATATTAAAATAATAATTAATACTTAAAATATTATTTATATTTTTGTTTGGACCCACACCCATTCACATCTCGGGCCTCGCACCAACCCTTAGGGTTGAGTCGTGCGGACCTCAGGCCTCGTGCATAGAGAGGGTGGTTGTGTGGGGGCGTCGACCACGGATTTCCTAGGCGGTGGCAGCGGCGTGTTTGACACAGGGCGGCCGTGGTTTACATAGGGTCGGCCGCAGTTAGGAGAGGATGGAGGTGGTGCTGGTTGGGCGCCAGCTGCATCCGCAGTTGACCCCCATAGTTGGGCACAATGGTGTAAACATCGCCGACCCAACTATGGGTGTTGGCTGTGTATGCAGCCGACCCACAGCGACCGGGGGAGTTTTTGCTGGGCGCGACTCTCTCCCCACGTGCTTCCCATGGGGTCGCAGTGGGGAGGTGAGCCCCCAGTGCCTCCCCAACATAATTTTTATTTATTTTATTTTATTTTAAATCTTTAATTTTATTCTTTTAAAACCTATGGATTTTCAACTGGGTATTTTCCCAAAAAATTTAATAGCAACCCCCCTTCAAAATAAAATACCTAACATATATATATATCTATATATATATATATATATCTATATATATATATATATATATCTATATATATATATATATATCTATATATATATATATATATATCTATATATATATATATATATATATATCTAAGATATATATTTATAGACATAATATATGTATTTATTAACAAAATATGCATAATTAATTGAGAAAATTATATGTAAAAATACCATTTTCAGTCAAAAACACCATTGATTTTCTTGAAGAAATATATTTCCAAAGAAGGGATTTTTTTCAAAACAAACTCAGATTTCAGCATGGGTTTTCTATTTTTTTTCAACATAATTCATTTGAGTTTCCAAACAATGAGTTTTGCACACAACAACTCCAAAAAAACATGAACCTTCTTAAATTCAATAAACAATTAAATAATATGAACCTAGTATGCAAGAGTTTGCGAAGATCCTGATGGTGCCTGGATTCCCACTTTAGCTCCATAGATTCCTTAAGCTTTAATCCAAAACCCACAAAATTGAAAATTTTCTTCCTCTTTCTATTTCAATCTTTTCCAAAATTTCATGATCCAAAATTGTGAAGAAAAATTCAATAATAAAGAAATTCTTCCAAAAATATCATGCACCCACCCTCATAAATTTATGAAAACAGAATAGCAAATATCTTCCTTAATTCAATTTTGAATTCAAATTTTCTAAGTTGACTTTTAAACATTTTCTTTTAATTTTCAATTTCAACCAATATAACAATAACTTCAAAATCAATAACTTAACTTATTTCAACATCATAAATTTAATTAATTAATAAAATAGATTTAATCAACGATTAAATTATTTATTAATTAATTTAAATTAATAATAAAATAAATTACCTTACTAACATAATTCTAGATCAAATTAATCAACAACTTATATGCATAAAACCATTCAATTACCTTTTTAACTAGCAATTTTAAATTGAAACAAGGCAAAATGAACAATATTAAAACAATTGGACCACACTAAGACTGAGGACACACTATGACTAGGGTGATGACTTGGCACGAAAAACCTAGCTACTATCTCCCAATCGAATATTGTTGGGCATTGGAAATGCTCAAACCTGTGGAACCAGGTGGAGTTGATGCCCTGTACCTATCAACCTGTGAACAAAGAGTATATCCACATGCATAAATATGTCATAAATAGAGCACACCGTGAAGAGAAAATCATAGAATTGCAGGGCGCTCGCAAGCAAGTGATGCGATATCGTCCCCTTCACCAATACAATGTAAATAACTGACAAATCTAACATATTAATATAATCCAAAACATAAACATCATTAATTTGAATATCCATTTATGTTAATTCCAAACATGAAATAATGATAACATCATAATAAAATACCATCACATCAAAATATAACATTAACGTCACTTTATAGAAAGCGATCAAATAACAGCCGAGTACCATAGTCAAGCTACTAACAGAAAATACAACATAATAAGGTATCTAAATATCCAAAAACACATCAAAGCAACATAACAACACAAGGACACACTGTCCAACCAGAAGGCAAAATAGAGGGGTATTACATCCTCCCCCTAGGGTTAGGCTTACTCCTAGAAGCCTACAAACCAGTAGGGATATAACTCTCTCATACAAACTGCATACAAATCAAAACCTCGACCCCTAAGGGTGAGTATCCTGCACAAAGCGACCAACTCCAGAAGTGTTCCGCTGTGGACAATCCCTAGCAAGGTGGCCCTATTGGCTGCAAGAGTAACACCTCATGTTACTACCAACCCCTCTGCCTCTTAAAGGTGTAGTAGACTACTGCACACTACCCTAGTCAGCCACAAGTTGATAACTCTAGACTGGTTGAGAAAATCTGAAGCGGTTCGCACGCCTCAAATTTTTGTCCCCTGCCTCTATTGGAAACATTTACGTTTCCCTTGCGATACTTGCTGCTACTGCTGACCACCTTGAGATGGCCCCTGCTGAGTTCTAGAAGGTGCACCTCGCTGAGGCTGACCTCCTCGAGCACTAGACCCTGATGCTAAACCACTACCATACTGAACATCAGTGTGGTCTCCTAGCGCCATGGCCAAGTTTGCTACCGACAATTCCATCTGGCTCAAGGCGTGATACCATCGCCTCGGTGGTGATGCCAGTGGTCAAATAAGAAATGACCTCTGAACCACTCTAGGAAGGTCTCCCAAGATACTGAGTGAATATTAGTATGGAGCTTTTGCTCCTCTAGTCTCCACCATGAGGACGCGAGTCCCCATAGATGTACAATAGCGCACCATGCTTTGGTATTACTACCATATGGGTGCAAAGCAGAACATCGGTCGAGGTCAATGAGCCAAGTCTCAGCCTCTAAGTGACCTCTGGATCCATCAAATAAAGGTGGAAGTGCCTTGAGAAAATCCATCATATGCACTAAGTCTACTATCTCTACCTGTGCTGGAACTACTCTCACACCAGGATTAACCTGAACCTCTACCTACCTTGGACCAAGGAGTGCCAAAGCCTCCTCAAGCGCTCTACATGCAACCTCAATCCTTGCTAGATCTTGTTGACGATCCCTGACCCTTGGTGCATACTGAGATGCCTGATGTTCTTCCTGATCTGGAACAACTGATACATAAGGAGGAGAGTCATGTTGACTCCCACCACGATCGCCTATACGGCCATGACCATGCCCTCTACCTCTTCCGCATTTGGGAGGAATAATCCTGCACAGACACTTCAAGGTCTTAGGCAAGGTACACAACTTAAAACCTACACAACTGAAAGCTTAATGGCTCCATCATAATCCCAAAGTACCCAGTGTTTAAACCTAGGCTCTGATACCCTATGTAACGCCCTTCCACACAACCCTAGAGGAAGTTGCAATTAACTACTTAAACGGACTAATTTTTTTTGTTTAAGTAAAATTAACATGCAAGTTCACTACCCATTGCCAACAACCTCTAAAGTTATGAGACAGAGGTTATATAGAACCTCAAAAAAAAAAAAAAGAACTTAAACCATATCGGTTATTTAATTAAGAAATAACACATACATTCCAATTAAAATAATTTGCATCAAGCATAAGAGATAACTTTCAATTTCATTAATCCATTCATTAAACAATAAGGTTACAACACTCATTCCCCGAATGAGGCAAGTCAAATAAATAAGGTTACAATTACAACTTCCACCTCGATACAATGAGGGGTAATAAATCACAAGAACAACTAAAATGATAAAAAGCAAGAACCGAAACTGAATCCCACGAGCTCTCCAACTAGAAGTCTCGTCCATACGAACATGAAGAAAGAACCCAACGGATTTAGGTGCATGCCGCCAAACCAAGTGGAACCCAAAGGCCCACCCCCCATGCTAGGAGATAGTAACAAGGAATCCTAGCCAAGACCATCTACTCCTAGGCATAGACTAACACATAACTGAACCAACTGACACAACCAAACACATGTACCACAGAAGTACATCACAAGTACAACTCAAGTACAACTCAAACATGGTCACATTGCTTCCAGATATAAAGCAGATCAAGTATGTTAAGAGAACCATACACAAAATAACAAGTACCAACTGTTGTCACATCAAGTATGTTAAGGGAACCATTACCATAAAGTCAAATACCAACTGTTATCCTAGACAGAGTGTCATCACACAGCTCGTCATGGGTTTACCTTTGGGAATCTTCATAGGCTCCGACCCTCACAAAGGGCTATCTTGGTGACCTCAAATGAATCCCGACCCCCATACTCACTCATGCAGAATCAAATACCTTTCGTACAGACAAGATAGATGACCTTGCCATTCCAGGCCTTCCCACTCATCCCAAGTCTAAATGAGCCCTTGTGTCTATGAGTGAGGCATAATTATCTTGATTAGTGAGAAGTTAGTCCTAATATTCTAAGTATTGTTTTAGTTATCACTTGATTAAACCACCTCCGAAGGTTATCCAGTTTACCTCTTTGGGCTTTGGCCCCTACATAAGCCACTCTTCTACTTGACAACGCACAATCAAACCAATTACCAAGGGAACCCAAGTACACACACAACATATGTTACAACCACTCCAACTCTAGGAGGATACCTAAAAAGAAACTCACTCCAACCCTGGAGGTACAACCAAAATAAGGCCACTCCTTACAAGGGGTCACAAATCACATACTCCCCTCCTTCCACAGGAGGCACAAAACATCCTCGTTTGTGGAAACCAGGTAAATATTGACTAGACACCATGCACTACCCAAGGAATTCACAATAGGTTGACAAACACAATACAACAACCCACATAACTGAAAACCCATCTAGAAGACTTATTAAACTTTATGACTCAATTTCCCCCAAACTTCAACCGAACTGCTCACAATCAAGACGAGAAAGAGAACAAGAATTAAATTCTACTTTGGATTCACTAAATCCATTTTCTCATTAACATTCAATAATTTTTTGCATTAAATAATCTGAATTAAACACGTCTTTCAGATGAGGGAGAAAATAACTTAATTCCCTACTGGCATTTAATTAATGATAAAATAACCAGATATTCATATAAAACAAAATTCAATGATGTAAATAATTATTGCCTCATTTAAATGTAGCCATTTAAAAACAATCACTTGTTGAAAACGCATTGTTTAATATCAAACTAATTTCCCCTATAAAATACATTTTTAAAATAAAACAACGATTAAATTAACCTCAACATGTTTTCAACTTTCCCAATATGACTTAAAACATACCTCAAAAAAAAAAAACAGATATATAATATACAAGTATATCCATTTAATTAAGATAACTGATTATATCTGAATATTATTCCACATAATATTGAACATTAATATCATTATAAAATAGAAAACATTATCTATATAATATAATAATAAAATAAATATTAATATATATATTTTAATATTATAATATGATAATAATAGTATTATATATTATAATACTTAAAATATTATTTATATTTTTGTTTTGACCCACACCCATTCGCGCCTCAGGCCGTGCGTCAACCCTTAGGGTTGAGTCGCGCAGACCTCGGGCCGCATGCATAGAGAGGGTGGTTGTGTGGGGGCACCGGCCATGGATTTACTAGGTGGCGACGACGTGTTTGACGCAGGGTGGTCACAGTTTACACAAGGTCAGCTGCGGTTAGGAGAGGGTAGAGGCAGTGCTGGTTGGGTGCCGATTGCATCCGCAGTCGTCCCCCACAGTTGGGCACGGCGGTGTAAACACCACCAACCCAACTATGGGTGTCGGTTGTGTATGCAGCTGACCCATAGCGGTCAGGGGAGTCTGCGCTGGGCGTGACTCTCTCCCCACACACTGCCCATGGGGGCGCAGTGGGGAGGTGAGCCCCCAACACCTCCCCAACATATATATATATATTTTATATCTTTAATTTTATTCTTTTAAAACCTGCAGATTTTCAACTGGGTATTTTCCCAAAAAATTTAACAGCAACCCCCCTTCAAAATAAAATACCTAACATATATATATATATGTATATATATCTAAGATATATATTTATATACATAATATATATATTTATTTATAAACGAAATATGCATAATTAATTGAGAAAATTATATGTAAAAAGACCATTTTCATTAAAAAACACCATTGATTTTCTTGAAGAAATATATTTCAAAAGAAGGGATTTTTTTCAAAACAAACTCAGATTTCAACATAGGTTTTCTATTTTTTTTCAACATAACTCATTTGAGTTTCCAAACAATGAGATTTGCACACAACAACTCCAAAAAAACATGAACCTTCTTAAATTCAATAAACAATTAAATAATATAAACCTGGTATGCAAGAGTTTGAGAAGATCCTGATGGTGCCTGGATTCCCACTTCAGCTCCACAAATTCCTTAAGCTTTAATCCAAAACCCACAAAATTGAAAATTTTCTTCCTCTTTCTATTTCAATCTTTTCCAAAATTTCATGATCCAAAATTGTGAAGAAAAATTCAATAATAAAGAAATTCTTCCAAAAATATCATGCACCCACCCTCATAAATTTCTGAAAATAGAATAGCAAATATCTTCCTTAATTCAATTTTGAATTCAAATTTATTAAATTGACTTTTAAACATTTTCTTTTAATTTTCAATTTCAACCAATATAACAATAACTTCAAAATCAATAACTTAACTTATTTCAACATCATAAATTTAATTAATTAATAAAATAGATTTAATCAACGATTAAATTATTTATTAATTAAATTAAATTAATAATAAAATAAACTACCTTACTAACATAATTCTAGATCAAATTAATCAACAACTTATATGCATAAAACCATTCAATTACCTTTTAAACTGAAACAAGGCAAAATGAACAATATTAAAACAATTGGACCACACTAAGATCAACGACACACTATGACTAGGGTGACGACTTGGCACAAAAAACCTAGCTACTATCTCCCAATCGAATACCATTGGGAATTGGACATGCTCAAACCTGTGGAACCAGGTGGAGTTGATGCCCTATACCTGTCAACCTGCGAACAAAGAGTATATCCACATGCATAAATATGTCATAAATAAAGCACACCGTGAAGAGGAAATCACAGAATCGCAGGGAGCTCGCAAGCGAGTGATGCGATACCGTCCCCTTCACCAATACAATGTAAATAACTAAAAAATCTAACATATTAATATAATCCAAAGCATAAACATCATTAATTTGAATATCCATTTATGTTAATTCCAAACATGACATAATGATAACATCATAATAAAATACCATCACATCAAAATATAACATTGACGCCGCTTTATAGATAGCGATCAAATAACAGCTGAGTACCATAGTCAAGGTACTAATAGAAAATACAACATAATAAGGTATCTGAATATCCAGAAACACATCAAAGCAACATAACAACACAAGGACACACTATCCAACCAGAAGGAAAAACGGAGGGGTATTACATTGAAAGTTGGATTATTCTTATGCTAGCTTGGATAATCGAGAAGCACCAATATTGCAATAAAATGTAATTTGTCCTCTGATTAACATTATAGGAGGATTAAATTTATTTATTAACATTCTTGGTGAAAGTCTTCAATCTTGCAAACTAGACTCTTAGATTGTTGACACAATAGGGGCCTTCAATTTGGCATTGATGATCTATGATGATATTTCAAAAAGCACAAGATCAATAGATCACTACTTGAACAAGTATTGATTAAGTATTTTAAGACTCACTTATGTTTTCTTGTGCAAGAGTGTACAATAGAAGAAATTTCTAGTTTATATGGTAACAATAACCTATGTAACAACTACAAAATGCAAAAGTAAATCATTTTCTTGTAGGTTTAATCACAATGAAAAAAAATGAAGTTCAAGATGATCTTACAATATCTCTTCATATCCTTTGTGATAGTGCATGAAATTTTGTGGTGTGCATTTAAAGGTAGCGAGGGAGTTCAACTCTTACTTTTGCTTCTTGTTGAGAAAGTGAGAGAGGAATTCTTCCCATTAAGGAGTTATCCCATATAGAGTATCTAAGTTCCCCAGGAAGATATAGATTTTCCAAGAGAGAGAAAAATAGGCCCATTAATTGGGCTCTCTCAGCTAATGGTACTTGTTGTGAGAAATACTAATAGCAAACATCAAATAAAAGATAACTAAAATCAAAGTGTTTAACCAAAAGAAAAATAAATAAAATAGAGTTGTAGTTTTTCCAAAAATCTTATGTAAATTGTAAGAAATAAATGACTTCTTATTAATTTACTTAAACCCTTAACCATTTAAATGAAGAATTGAGCTCTTTCAAATTTTATAAGAAATATAATAACTTACCAATCTTTTTCCAAATATCATGCCTTCAAATCCTTCATTCGAAAATCTCTAGGCCATCCCTTGTATCTAAGAAATATTGACAACCTTATTGATCCAAATGCCAACTTTATATCTAGGAAGAAAATTAGTAATGATCCTTGAACATTGTATTTTGAGCATGCTCCAAGGAAGAGTATAGAGCAAGATTCACCATCAAGTCTCATAATGGTAATATTTTTATGTTTTCTTCCAAACTAGCCTTCTAGTGTACTAATAATCGTACAAATATGAAGTGTTATTTCTTGGCTTGAACGTCACTAAGGAGCACAACATGTGATTTTTTTGATATTTAGTGAGTTATTTAATGTGTACAAATTAAAAAATAAGAGGCTCAATAAATACATAAACATTGTCTAGGATACCATAAAGTTCTTTAATGTTATTAGTATCAATTGGATTGGAAGGTCAAGCACCCTATTGTATAGTTTGATAGCTGATTCTTCTCATTTCAAACGTGGATTGGTATGATCCTTATATACATAGAGAGGGATACTCATCCAAACAACAATTCCTGACAATGTCTATAACTGACAAGTTTCAATGATGTCAACTAGAATTTTCTATTTCACTAATTTTGTTGATGAGTTTACATATCAATCTATTAATTAGGGACTATAGGTTGAGATGGGGGATGGTGAATATGCATTATTGGTGTCAAATTTATCCATTTAAATATTTAAACTCTCCCTAAAGGTCAAGTTTCTCTTGAGCATGTATTCAATGCCATGGGAAATTTAAATATTAAAACAATCCTACATCAGATTTGGATGTAGAAAAGATAAACCTAAGAAGAAAATCTACCATGTGGGTGGTCAATATCAAGAAGAAAGTGACTTCAAAAGGGAATTTGTTTTGCCATTGTCCTACTCATGATGCATAAATAGTGTTTCTCTTGGTCCTATAATGAGTTAAAAGGTTGGTGAGAAGAGTTATTCCAACATTTTATTCCCTTTTGGTCTAGATTTATTTCCTTTTAAATAGAAGAGGTCCATTAATCCCGCATTATATCCACAAATGAAAAAAAATTAACCAAGTTGAAGGATGAGATCATTAAATTGATTTGACACTCATCCTAGGTATCAAACTTAAACCTAGTTGAAAACCAAATTGGGATATCAAACTGTGTGTAGGCTTGATAAATATTAATATTATGTCCTCATTAGAGAACTAACTCTATTGAACATTGATCATTGTTGGTGTTTCAATTCGCACCTCTGGTGTGCATATTGGAAACAAACAACTATACACATTTACATTTCTCTTAAAATTAGGAGGAGAAGCTCCCTCTTTTTTTGATTATGCATAAACATAATATTAAACTAATTTCCTATCTTTCTATCTTAGCTAAGAGCATAAGGTTATAAAACTCTTTGCGTTGCAGTTGAGGTTTTCTCCAGTTTCGCAACTTCAACTACAACTAGGCCTAAACTAATGATGCTTCTATCTCCTTGAGTAAATTCAGAGCAAGAGAATATATAAGTAAATGAGGAATGATTTGGTTAACACAAAGCAATAAAAGTTATTCTCAAAACACACCCGAAGACTCATTGTAATTTCGAATGAAAGCTGAAATAAAGATTTATAAAAGAAAAACATGAAACAATAAACTCACTTTGAAAATTCCCTCAAAGACTCATTGTACTTTTGAGGTGTAGATTGAAATAAAGATTATAAAAACAATATCACTAAAATATCTTGAGACTTTGGATCAAAGCACTCTAGGAATAAGATTTATTTCTTCAAACTCCAATAATAATTATATTTTTGGGACAACAAATTGTATCAAGAGGACAAACATACAATATATGATCAACCAAATTACACTGAACAAAGTGAACACATATTGACTAGCAAAGCTTCAAGGCACTAAAACTCAACAATTTTGCTATAGTAATAACGACTAAGAAATAATGAGCAAGGTTGCTCTTATTTATAGACAAAAAAAAGAGTAGGGAACCCTAAAATATCCTTATGTTAACAATTAGTCTTTCCAATCAGCAAGATTTATTCCTGTCTAAACAAAGTAAACTAACAGTTAACTGGAAAGACTACATCAATTAACTAATATAAAACTAAAAATAACTCCAATTGTATAATAGGTGTCTCCAAAGATAGAAATTCATGAAAAGAGGATAGTCAATTAACTTGGAAAAGACTTCAAGTTTAACTGATGTTTTAAATCCTATCTTTGGAGGTGGTTGCACGTCCCAACTGGTAGTTCACTCTTCAACAACTTGAGTAACCAAGTCCTCCAACCAGTTGTTAACTACCACTGCATCATGACAATTGATACTCTTCAACACAATGCACTAACTTTGTAACATCACTTCACCATCTACGATCAGAGTATGAAACTCTCTTCCCTTTCCAGGTGCTTAATCGAATCTCGCTGACATGGCTGCAAATTCACCCAACTTGTAGTCAATAGGGTCACCATTGAAACTAGTATGGATGAGGTCCTGAAACACCATCTGAACTTCACCGAGATCAACATAATTTCCATCCTCATGTTGATATTGGCAAGGAATCTGTGACATGAATGTTCTTATGAACTTAATGGCACTTGCAACCTTTTCTCTATACTCATCCATTTCTATAGAGATTCCTTCATAGGTTTTTACTTTGAAGAGGAGTTGTTCTATCCAAGTAAAATATTTTGTTTGTTTTCCTCTATATTGATTGTATCATATGCCATTTTCAAGTCAGCAATGGTGATCTTGTCTTTGGGCTTCATTTTTGTTGTACTCTGCTCTGACTCCTGAATTCCTAAACAAAGGTTGTGGGTGTTGTACCTCAATTGGTACATCTTAGCAAGGATGAATCTGCCCCCTGGTGATGAATTCCTCTACCCAGTCTCTCAGGTGCTACCCATATATAACTAGCTAACTTAGCTGATTTTTATATGTGGATGAATCCAACATCTGTGGAAGTGGAGTGGTGACATGTGAAGTTCCATGAATTAAGTTGAAGATGTACTGTCGAAGTTGTTAATTTTCAGCCTTGAGTTCTACCTTGTCTTCTCCATCCTTGAGCACTCTCCCTTTTATGTTCACTATTGCAACCTCAAAGAGATCTACATTAGATTGATGTGTGCTTCTATCAAGGTTGGCTTTGACAATGTGAAGTCATCAGCCTCAACTTCATTGGCGTTCTTGTCCTTTTGTGGTGTAGCAATTGTAATGGCAATCTCATTGTTAGCATTCTTTTCCACGTGGACTTGCTTCCTAAGCTTATTTTTTGACGTGTCTTGATAGAAATTATCAAACTCTACTAAGTCCAACTAGTAAGAGGGATTTCTCCCTTTCCTACCCAAGAAGTTCTCAAGCCAAGATGAAGAGTCTCAACTAACTTCATTGGGAGGATTAGTTCTAGTCTCATCAACTCCTAATGAATGAGTTGGTGTTGAGATGTCACAAATCGATGAATCATACTCCAAATCAATATGAATCAGAGAAGTTTGTGATGATGACAAAATAATAGAAGGCTTTGTCTCTACTTTTGGCACTGAGTCAATTGCATCTTTGGTTGCATCTACTTGATGTTCTTGCTGATTTATATCTAAAACCTACATCTTTTCCTTCAAATTCATTAACATCCTGCTACTCTTGGTTCCTTTAGGAGGGTTACTCATTGCCTTAACCCCGGGTTTCCATCTAGAAGAGGTAGGAGGTAGTGATGATTGAACTAATGGCGACTTTGTAATTGGGGTGACTACCCTCCATGACCTCTTGCTATTCAAGAATAGCTTGGTGTTCTTTACCACCCAACTTTCCTCAATAGAGGTTCTCTCTTTGGCATACCAGTTAATTGGTTGAAGTGACTACTAATCAATCTGATCTCTGACAAATGTGGGAAGTATGACTTCTCCATCATCATCTGATATAAGGATCATCTGATCTCTGAAGCAACACTCTTCTTTTTTTGTATTCCATGCCTTCTCACATTCTTCTACTGATACAATGAAGTTATCTGGGCATGGTGGAATAGAAAAGCATCTCTCAATGTCCACCAGCTTGAGGCTGAAAATTATTCTCCCATCTGCTGACTAGATTTCTTGTGAAGTAGGGTTGTAATGCTCGACACAAGCAATTACAAAAATGATGTCTTGTGCTGCAATTGGAAAAGAGGTTGTTTCCAATAACCTAGATTGTTCAAGATTCTAAATTATTATGTCGTCTGCACCATCCAAAGTGTCAAAATAAACTTTCAGATTTACTCGATGCAAGTCGGTGTTGAGTGTCTTCAAGAAATCACGAATCAAGATAAACTTGGTCTTAATTTTGATTGGAGAGTATTGCATATTGAAAAACTTGAGGAATGATGGTGCACACGACTATGTTTGAGCAACTTTTTGTGCAAAAGCTAAAAATAGCTTCCTCGAGAGGAAGAAAAGCACATATTTTTGGATAAAACTCTGAGATATGGGTTTTGTAGAGAACATTATGTTGAACAAATCTAGATCATCCATTTTTTGAAAAACTAATTTTTTCACGAACATGCAAGAACACCTCAGGGATAGAAGCAATGAGGCAATTTTTTATTAGAATTTTTTTGAGACATGAGTTTTGTAGGCACCTTTGTACTAAAAAAACCTAGATTGACTATTTTCTAAAAAATATGATTTTTTCAAAAACCCTAAAAAATGGAGGCAACGAGGCAATTTTTCTAAGAAACCCAATTTTGTGGCCAATTTTGTGCTGAACAAACCCAATTGCTCAAATTTATAAAAAAAATTGGTTTTTGTTGAATATATGAGAAACCCAAAGACAAAGGAAGTTGTTAGAAAATTTTCCAATCTTGGAGAAGATTAAAAAAGAAGATAACCCATATCGATGAAAGCTAAAAACTATGAACTACTGCCTCTGAAATGCCCTAGAAAAACACCTTTTGGAAAGATGTTCTTTTGTGCAACCTGAGATCGAAAACATGAGGAATGTTGAAAACCCCTTCTGTTTGATCCTTTAAATGTTGTAGAGAATAAAATTCTATGTTTGGCGTTTGAAGTCAACCTACAAGAATAGTGAAAAAGAATGCCCAAATGCTTCATAAATAGACTTTGGAGGTGAAAGCATTTGTTAATTGGTGAAAACCCTAATTTGAGGAGTCATCTGGCATGAATATCAGTTAACTCGAAGAAACCCCAAAATATTGGGTGGCCAAGGCATAAGAAAAGTCTTCAAAATCTATAACTTAGGTTGACTTGGGTGCCACCTTGAGATAAGGCATCCGAGTTGGTAGTGTAGGAATTTTTTTGAATATTTTCATCTTTTATGGTGATAAAATGCCTCTTTTTGACCCTTGATTCTAGACATCTGACATGTTGTATAGACTAGGTGACAGATTCGCTATAGAGCATGATCAAGTCTGAGAAGATCATCTTGGGAGATGCAAACCTCAAAAAATGTTTTTGGTGGCTTAAAAATCTGGGCACCCTTGGCAGGAGGGGTGCTTTTGGCTCTAGTGTTAAACCATTTTTTCAGTGGTTTTCAAATTATTCAATTTGCATCTCTCGTGCTTCGATTTGAAATTGTTGTTGACTAATGGATCCCCATGATCAGGATGAGATATTCAATGGAAAGCTTTAAGAATCTAGGAAACGATGACTGGTTTTGCAAAACTTGAAAGCTGATTTTGATGTCTCAAATTCCCATGCGCCCCTGGCTAGTAGGGGCACTTTTGTGCTTCTGAGACAATTTTCACTTTGTTTTCTTGAAAAAAACAACTTAATTCAATCTTTTTTCTAGATGTTTGATTGATCTGATGAACTGGTTGACAAACTCGTCGTAAAGCTAGACAACATCTAAGGAGGTCTTGCTAGAATTCATGAGGTCTGAAAACTAAATCTAATGCCTAAAAATTATGGGTACCTCTGACCTATAGGGGCACTTTTCTATTCTATACTTGGCCAATTTTTCATGTTTTTCAACTTGCTTTAACTTTCAGCATTTCCTGCTTGATCTTTGTTTATGAGAATTCGACAGGTCCCATGGACTAGATACTAGATTCATCACGAAGCTAGAAAAATTCTAAGAAGAATGTCTTGGAGAACACAACTACAAACCTACATCTAGTTTCCCAAAATGCTAGGTTCCCTTGGCAAGCAGGGGTGCTTTTGTTCTAATAAACTTTAATTTATCCTTTGTTTCATGTGTCCATTCGATCAACAACCACATGCATTTGATAGGCCTTTTGAGAGGGTAGATAGATTCACTACAAAGCTAGGTTGAATGCTGGATGAATCTCCTAGAGGTGGTTAACCCAAATTTTGACTTTTGAGCTCTTTAATTTATGGGTGCCTCTAGCCTATAGGGGCACTTTTTCCCTTGATAAACTACCACTTTTGAGTTTCTGTTGACTTTGAGCATCTTCCATCTGATCTTCATTTTCCGGTGTTTGATGAATTTGTTGAATGAGCTAATGGATTCGTTGGAAAGCCTGCAGAATTTTGAAGAAGACCCCCAACATTGCAAATTCTAGCAACTACCTTTGGCCTCTTGAATTCATGGGTGCCCCTAGCTTGTGAGGGTGCTTTTGGCTCTAGAGTTAGTCATTTTTTTGTGATTTTCAATCCTCCTCAAAATTTATGTTCACCATGACGTTGATCACTGCTACTGTTGATGTCAAGGCGTTCACTGTTGTGATTTCTTTCATCATTTCACATGCACAAAGATTGAAAATTTGGCTGGCATTAACTGCCAGGCATCTCCCTTCAAGCAAGGCATGCATCTTTTCTAGTCTTAGCTTATTCTTTTTCAATTTTCACCTTTTTGAATTCTCCTCTATTGTTCTCCATTTTTTGAACAACTTTGGTCATAGATCATTTTGTGCAATGTTTGAGACTTAGCTTCTGATACCTGGTATCTTGCCATCTTCCATTGATGACCTTGGAGGTTCTAACTTTTCTTCTAAAAAGTGAAATAGACACACCAGAGAAAAAATGACTTTTTGACAATTCTAATTGGACCATTGTGATTGTGACAAAGAATTTAATAAATCAAAATTATTTTGAGCCATTTCTGGAAGGATCCTATTTTTTAGGGTTTTTCTAAAAATAGGGGCTTAAAACCCTAATTTCAAAATTTTGCAAGTATCCTCTTGACAATAAACCTAGAAAAAACCCATGATCCATTTATTTTTCAGAAATTTTTAAAAATAGATAATTGCCATTTTTAGAGACTTTGACCTTTGTTGAGTTTTTGACGATAATTCAACAAGATTTTGACCATTTTATCAAAATTCCTTAATGAAGCAAACATTTTATTTTGGGTATAACATTAGGCTCCATCTAGTGACCATGTCGGATACTTACGACATAGGAGAACCAAGAATATCTGGATATTAGTGTAAACCAATGTCTTATCAGTTGGGCTTTAGAGTTAGGACTATTTCCTAATCACCTATTGGTTGGAATTTTCCTAAATTACCTAAACAAGATTGTCTAAGAAATCACCTAGAACATGACAAAACTTTACATAATGGGGAAAAACATTACAACATAATGAAAACATTATAGAAAGGGGAAACATATTACGAAAAAAAGAAAAATAAATTATTTACAAAAATTTACTCCACCCCAAAGGGATGAAATGCTGTAGGTATTTCCCATTGTATGGTAGTGGGAAGATCCTTCTATATAAGTGTGAGAGAATGTAATAATTCTCCCCTGCAAACTCGTGGATCTTGAATGGCCCTAGCCACAAGGAATGAAATTTTTCATGCATTCCCTTGGGCTCATGACTCTTGTCCCTTAACAGGACTTCATCTCCAATTTTGAAGTTTTGTTGACGAGCCTTCTTATCAAAAACAAATTTCACTCGCTCTTGATGCTGAGTGATTCTATCAACCACTTCCACCCTTTCCTCTTCTAGCTTCATCAGGTATAAAACTCACTTCTCGATTGGATCTTTGAATTCACTATCTTCTACTATGGATGCTAGCTGTAAAGTGGATAACTCCAGTGTGATGGGTAACATAGCCTCTGTAACATACAAGATAATGAAAGGTGAAGTGTCAATAACTCTCTTGGGAGTGATTTTTTTGGCCCAAAGAGTGTCATACAATTTCTTATGCCAAGCTTGTTGATTGGAATCAACTAGCTTGTGTATAATTGTGACAATGTTTTTGTTCGATGATTTGTCTTGTCCATTGACCTAAGGGTAATAGTTTGATGAATGAGACAAGGTGATGCCATGATCAAAACAAAGTTATAGAAGCTCCTCAAATGAGAAACTTGTTGTATTGTTTACATGGTACCCCGGAGCGAGAAATGATATTCTCTTTTAGAAAGTTGCACATGACTTCGAAGGTAGCTTGCTTTGTAGGAATCACCTCAACCCATTTTGTGAAAGTTCTATAGCCATAAGGACATAAACATGCCCCTTACTACAATGTGGGCTGATTAGTCCTACAAAGTCTAAACCCTGTTGCTGAAATGGAACATCAATGATGACTTCCCTAAGTGGAATGCCTACCAGTTTAATTTTGCCAAAAAACTGTTGGCACATTTGACATCTATGCACCCAATCATATGTGTCATGAAACATAGCTGGAAATAAGAACTATGCTCGCAAGATCTTGAATGTTGCAACCCTTGATGAAAAGTGGCCACCGTACACTTCACTTTGAAATGTTTCCAACAAACGTCATTGTTGGTCCTTGTTGATGCATAGAAAAAATGTTCCATCAAGCCCTTGCTTGTATAGAACATTATTCATAAACACATAGTTTTTTTATTTCAATTTTAATGTTCTCTTTTGTTGTTTGTCTATGTGGGTTGGACATTCTCCATAAGTAAAATAGTACCATATTTCAATGTACCATTTATCAGCAGAAGCAATAAGTAGGACCATTGGAAGGTCCTCTTTAATCTCATTTTCTAGTTCACCATTGGTATCTTGGTACTCTAGATCACCATCTTCTGCTATTGGCTGACATAGACCTCTCCTGTGAATGAGTTTTTCCATCTTTATCT
This sequence comes from Sequoiadendron giganteum, assembly GCA_007115665.2. Classification (NCBI taxonomy): domain Eukaryota; kingdom Viridiplantae; phylum Streptophyta; class Pinopsida; order Cupressales; family Cupressaceae; genus Sequoiadendron; species Sequoiadendron giganteum. The sequence goes on along the minus strand of CM021103.1, from coordinate 384,741,014 downwards.
CCAATTCATATTCCTAAAATTTTGCAATCCAGTTACCTCTTTTTGTGCCCATATCTTGTTGAGTTAAGACAATTTTGACTACAAGATCTGTGGCATACACTATTGTATGAGAGTTCAAGATGTAAAATCTGAAATTCTTAACAACCCTAACAATTACATATGCATTCTTTTCAATTTGAGAGTATCGAGACTCGTTGTCTTTGAAACTACTACTCATGAATGCAATTGGAGATTCAATTTCCTCATTCAACTTTTGTGTCAGTATGGCAGAAAGGGTGTGCTTAGATGCATAAAAATAAAGAATAAATTACTTATCAAAATCAGGTCGGACCAACACTAGTGCTTGATTGATGGCTTCTTTAACCTGGACAAATGCATTCTTTCATTATTTAGTCAATTTGAAGGTGGATGTTTTCTTCATCATAACCAATATGTCTTCGGTTAGCTCTGAGAAGTTGGTTACAAAATCTTCGTATAAAATTTACTTTGTTGAAGAAGGAATGTACCCTAGTTTTTCTTGTGGGGAGAGATAGGTTATTGATAGAATCAACCTGACTAGGGTCAATCCAAGTTCCTTCTTTGGAGATGATATGGCCAAGAAACTTTCCTTCCATCACCGCAAAGATAGGCTTCTTGGGATTTAATGAAATGTGGTGGTACCTGCATCTCAAAAACTTTCACTAAGTGTTGAAAATGGTCTTCTCGCTTCTTTGAGAAAGTGGTTATAAGTTCATGAAGGTAGATGAAAATTAACTTGTTCTTTAGATCCCCAAATTCCAAATCCATGGCTCTTTGAAAAGTGGCACTAGTGGTGATGAGACTGAAGGGCATCCTTTCATAGGGAAACGTACCACATGGGGTAGTGAATGCCATCTTGATTTGATCCTCCTCAGCTAGTACAATTTTATTGTATCTGAAAAAATTGTCAAGCAATGACAACATATCTAAATCGGCAACCATCTAATGTATGCTCCATGATCAGCAAAGGATAATTATCCTTGAGGGATGATTGATTGAGGTTCTTAAAATCAATGCAGACTCAAATTTCTTCATTCTTCTTGTGCATAAGAACTATATTGGACACCCAGGTGGAATGATGAATTCAAAAGATTATCTTGGTGTCCACCATATTTTGAACCTCCACATATATTGTATCTTGGATGCATAGATTATAGTGTCTTTGCTTCTATTTGAAGGGCTTGGCATCAAGCTTTAGTGGAATTGTGTGACAATTCTCTAGGTGTGAAGAATTTCAAATATTTGTATGACCAGGAAAACACATCTTGATATTGTTTGAATAAGGAAATTAAAATCTCTCTTTCCTTTGTAGTACAACACTTGCCTAAATTAACAAGTTGGGGCTTGTCTTCAGTACCAATTTTCAATTGAAAATATTCAGCAAAGGTCTTATTAGCTGAGTTCCTCTGATCTTGGGTGTGTTTTCCATGCCTATCAAATATATCCTCCAAGGATACTAGACCCTTGGGAATGTTATTTCCTTTTAGCTGGATAATACCTGATTCCATTGCTTCAGAATCTTTTGTTATGCATTCTCTGAAGGGAGAAGCACTTCCTTCAAAGACAAATTCTTTGTAATTGTCCTCCATGCTGAGGAATTATTCGATGTGATCATCATCATTGAAAACTTTCCAATTGTCACAATTGTCAGGGACAACTAGCCTATATATGGGCTCAATGGGAAATGCATTCTGATGAAAGTCAAAATGTGGCATGAAAAGGGATGTTGATACCACAAGGGAATCTACTATGCTATTGTGCTCATGTGGAATTAACTTGATGCCAAATGCTTTGAACTAGTCAATTTCATTCCACACCCTTTATCTATAATGTCGAAGGTGATATTTTCTTACTTGGAAGCGATCTCTGACTTGTTTCATGATCAACTCTGCATCACCTTTGACGTTGATTAATTTAATACCCACATCCCTTGCATTCTTGAGACCTAGTATGAGTGTCTCATATTCTATTTTATTGTTTGTGCATTCAAACTACGGGTGGAATGCAAATGGATATAAATGACGCTCGAGAGAGATTATGATAACTCTCACTCCTGAGATTACTGTCGAGCAACTTTTGTTAAATTGCATGGTCCACATCTTTGGATCTTCTTTTGATGTGTTTGTAGAACCCGCAAATTTTTTCCTTTCTTCACTTACTTTAGACAACATGGCATAAGTGCTAGGACCCATTTCTTGATACAACACTTGTGCTCAGGGGTCCTAGAATTTAACCATTGTGAATCTAGATTTCAACTCTGGATCTAGCTTGAAATCTCCTTTCTTTAATGAAATTATTGCATATGACCAATCCAGCTGAATTTCTCCTCCAAGATCCTTGCAAAGGCTTCTACTCAACAACATTCCATAGCTGGTTGGAATACCAACTACTAGGTCATCACGATCTTCTTCTATGGACAAGATGCCAACCTTACTTGAGCATCTTTTAATTGGTCGACCAATAACACTGACTTTCACTCAAGTGAATAAAACTTGTCATGAGTCTTAATGCACAAAAGTCCCAATGCATTCATGACATGTAAAGGCATGCCATTGTCCAAGGCTCCTATTGTGCAATTGCTAAGTTTGAATCCTCATATATACAAAGATATAGAGAAAGGCTTTGGCTTTTCTTCTGCTAGGATGGATGACTCAAGCAATGTGGGATAAATGACAGCCTACTTCTTTACAACCTTGAGAATCCAATCCGGTTGTTCTAGATGGTCCTGAAGATATTCTAGTTGAGATATTTGTACCTTCATCTTCATCATGGAATCCACAATGTCAAATTTTGTTGAAGACAAATCTTGAGAAACTACTTTAGGATTCTCATGTGAAGGTTTAGGAGTAGAAGTGGAAGGCACTTCTTTATCCTTTTCTTTTGATTTCCATCTTTCCTCTTCTTCTTTATGTGCCTTGAAGTATCGAGCATGTGTCACAAGTGTTGAATTTTTTTCATGATTTACTACAAGAGAGCATTGATGGTATTCTACTTCTTGTTGATTGATGGTTTCACTATCAAATCATCCTGTTGTAGTCACCATCAATGTTGTGCATTTGCGGTAAGACAACATTTGAACTTGGTGAAGGTACAAAACTAGAACTTGGTACAGCTTTAGTGTATCCCATGATTTGATTCATTCTCAAATTCTTAGGGCACGTGGAACAGGTGTGTGCGTCGGTCTCATGGAAGGAGAAAAACATAGTAGATTTCTTAGCCTCCGTTGATTTTCTTGGTGGAGGTGCTTGAAATCGTGGCTTGTATTTGTTGAAAGGTTGAAAATTGTTCCTCTTTGGATGGTATGACTATTGAGGTTGATATGGTGGTGGTGCGAGCAGTGCTTGCTACACTTGAGTGGGTGACTACCTTTTGAGGATAGTCACCTCATTAGCTACCTTTTATAGAAATGGATTTGTAGAATCTTGAACAAGATGTCTAATAACATTAGTATTCATCTTCTTAGATGTGATCATGTTATCCTCTATCTCAATGGCTCTTTCTTGTACAGTTGGTAATTTTTTTTCATTAGCTGATTTTGAGTAAAAGCTTATTTTTGATGGAAGAGTGTTTATGAAATTGCTCAATAAAATCTCTGGTGATGGATTGAGCATATGAGAAAGACGTGTGACCAAGAGGTTAAACCTTGCCACAAATTCTCTCATGGTTTGATTCGACTCAATTTTTGAATTGGAGAGTTGAGCAATTAGCCGATGGATATCTTCTACAGTCTTGAATTTGGATAAGAACTTCTCACTCATGACTTCCCAACTTGTAATGATGCTTGGTTCTAGATGATGAAACCAGTCGATAGTATTTGCCTCAAGAGTCTCTACAAAGAGACATATGGTGATATCTTTGTGTGGTACATGCAAAACAGAGTAAGCCGACATGAATGGAGAGATATGCTCATCAGGGTGTTGAGGCTCGTCACCATGAAATCAAGGGGAATGCGTTCTTGAACCTTTAGGAAATTCATGACGTCCTTGTAATGCTAATGGTCCAATGTTATCACCCCAAGGAAATGGGGTTGGACATATATTATTTTAGTTGTTTTTGTTGTCACCATTGTTGTTGTTGTCGCCCATTGCTTCAGGCTGGATCATAGGTTCTTGTTGAAATTCAAGATCTACATCAAATCCTCTCCTCCTCATATTAACTCAGTAAGCCAGTGTTATTTCTTTCCATGAAGGAGTTGGTAATACCAATCTTCTGACTACAAGATCAACCTTTTCTTCTTCTTGGTCTAGAGTAGTATCCACGTTTCTCCACTGAGCGAGATATTTTATTTTCTCAAATATGAAACTCCTCATGCTATTGATGATGTTCATTTGTTCTCCTTCAATTAGTATGAAATTTGGTTGAATGATAGCTGGAGTAAGACTTGGTTGTTGGAATAGAGCAATAGGACATCGAATGGTTATTCCTGTGTCATAAAGCATTAGCATTTTTTATTTTTTATGCCTCGTGGCCATGGTGGGTGCCAAAAAGTTGTTGGCATTTCAATTTGCACCTTTGGTGTGCGTATTGGAAACAAAAAACTATGCACAGTTAGAGTACTCTTCAAATTAGGAGGGGAAGCTCCCTCTTTTCTTGATTATGCATAAAAAAGAATACTAAACTAATTTCCTATATTTTTATCTCGAATGAGAGCACAAGGTAATAAAACTTTGTATGTTGTAGCTAAGGTTTTCTCTGGTTTCGTAACTTCAACTTCAATTAGGCCTAAGAAAATTATGCTTCTATCTCCTCGAGTAAATTCAGAGCAAGAAGATTTAATAGTATACGAGGAATGATTTGGTTAATAGAAAGCTCAAACTTATTCTTATAACACACCCGAAGACTCATTGTACTTTTGGATGAAATCTGAAATAAAGATTTATAAAAGAAAAATATGATACAATAAACTCACTATTAAAATTCCCTCAAAGGATCATTGTACTTTTGAGGTGTAGACTAAAATAAAGATTATAAAAACAATATCACTGAAAGGTCTTGAGACTTTGGATCACAACAGTGTATGTATAATATATCTTTCCTCAAACTCCAACAATAATTACACATTTGGGATAGCATATTGTATCAAGAGGACACACATACAATATATGATCAACCAAATTACACTGAACAAAGTGAATAGATATTGACTAGAAAGTCTTGAAGGGAATAAGACTCAACAATTTTGTCATAGTAGTAATGGCTAAGAAATAATGAGAAAGGTTGCTCTTGTTTATAGACAAACATAAGAGTAAGGAACCCTAAAATCTCCTTGTGTTAACAATCACTCTTGTCAATCAACAAGATTTATTCCTATGTCTAAATAAAGTAAACTAATAGTTAACTAGAAAGAATACATTAGTTAATTGATCTAAAACTAAATAGAACTCCAATTTTACGATAGGTGTCTCCAAAGATAAACATGCATGAAAAGGGGACAGTTAGTTAACTTGGAAAAGGCATCAAGTTTAACTGCTATTTTAAATCGTATCTTTAGAGGTGGTTGTACATCCCAACTAGTAGTTCACTCTTCAACAACTTGAGTAATGAATTCCTCCAGCTAGGTGTTAACTGCCACTACATCAACACAACTAATACTCTTCAGCACGATGCACTTCCTTTGCAACATCACTTCGCCATCCATTATCAGAGTTTGAAACTCTCTTCCCTTTCTAGCTACTTCATCGAATCTTGCTGACATGGCTACAACTTGACTCAACTTGCAGTCAACAAGGTCACCATTGAAACTACTACAGATGAGGTCCTAAAGCACCATCTACACTTCACCGAGATCAATGTACTCCCCATCCTTGCAATGATATAAACAAAGAATCTGTGACATGAATGTTCTTATGAACTTGATGGTACTTGCAACCTTTTCTCTATACTCTTGACCATTTCTATAGACATTGCTTTGTATTTTTTTACTTTGAAGAGGAGTTGTTCTCTCCAAGTAAAAATATTTTGTTTGTTTTCCTCTATAGTGACTGTATCATACACCATTTTCAAGTTGGAAATGATGATCTCATCTTTGGGCTTCATTTCTAATATACTCTGCTCTGACTCCTGAATTCCTGAGTGAAGGTCATGGGCATTGTACCTCAATTGGTACATCTTAGAAAGGATGAACCTGCCCTTGGTGAAAAATTCCTCTACCCAGTCTCTTAGGTGCTTCCCATATATAACAAGATAACTTAGCTGATTTTGATATGTGTATGACTCCAACATTTGTGGAAGTAGAGTAGTGATATGTGGAATCCCATGAATTAAGTTGGAGATGTACTATCGGAGTTGTTGATTTTCAGCCTTGAGGGTTGCCTTGTCTTATCCATCCTTACACACTCTCTCCTTTATGTTCACTGATGTAACCTCAAAGAGATCTACATCAACTTGACGTGTGCTTCTACCAAGGTTGGCTTTGACCAATGTGAAGTCATCGACCTCAACCTCATTGGTATTCCTATCCTCTAGTGGTGTAGCAATTTCAACGAAAATCTCACTGTTAGCATTCTTTTCCACATGGACATGCTTCCTAAGTTTCTTTTTTGACGTGTCTTGATAGACATTATCAAACTCTGTGAAGTTCAATTAGTTAGAGGGCTTTCTCCTTTTCCTACCCAAGAGGTTCTCAAGCTAAGACGAAGAGTCTTGACTAGCTTCACTAGGAGGATTAGTTCTAGTCTCATCAACTCCTGATGAATGAGTTAGTGTTGAGATGTAACAAATCGGTGAATAAGACTCCAAATCAATGTCAATAGGAGAAGGCTATGATGGTGACGAAAGAATAGGAGGCTTTGCCTCAAATTTTTAGCCACGGTTTCCAACATCTCCACCAAGACCAATGATTGAAGTTGTACAAAAAGCGATATTTTGTTCTTTCCATGACACCAATGCACATACCAGCTCTACATGTCCTAAAAATGTAAGAATGAATCAGATTATGGGATGTACTGAAGCTGCACCCAGTTCCAGTTTTGTCCCTACATCAAGTTTGAATGTTGTCTCACCACAGATAGACAAATTCGATGGTGCCTCCACAACAAGGTATTTTGAACCCATTATTGAAGAAAAAGAAGACCTTTGCCACTACTCTCTTGAAGTAAATCACAGAAGACCTTCAACGCTTGCATTCACACGTACTCAACACTTGAAGGTGAAAAAAGAAGAAGAAGAAAGACCAATAGCTTAAGAACAAGCTAAGGAAGTAGTCACTCAGGACCCATCCTTAGCAAATTTTGACATTGTAAACTCCATGATGAAGAACAAGGTGCAGATTTCATAGTTGGAGTATCTTCATGATCATCCTGAGCAGCTAGACATAATAATACAACATGTAAAGAAAGAAGCTTCAATGCAGCCTACATTGCTTGAGTCATCTATTCCAGCAAAAGAAAATCCTAAACCTTTCTATATATCTTTGTATATAGGAGGGTTTAAATTGAGCAATTACATCATTGATTCAGGAGCTTCAGACAACATCATGCCTCTGCAAGTGATGAATGCATTGAGACTCTCATGCACATAAACTCAAAATGAGTGTTATTCACTTGAATCTAAGTCGGTGTCGTTAGTTGGAAAATTGGAAGATGCTCAAGTAAGGTTGGTAGCTTGCCCAGAGAAAAAGATAAAGATGAATGTTCTAGTGGCTGATATTCCAACCAGCTATGGGATGTTATTGAGTCAGAGCTTCTTGAGAGATCTTGGTGGTGCAATGTAGTTAGACTGGTCATCCGCGACCATTCCTGTGAAGGAAGGTAGAACCAAGATAGAACCTGAGCCCAGATCACAGTTCATAGTGGTGAAAAATCCAACCCTCCCAGCCCAACTATATCAAGAAACAAGTCTTGGTAATTGCATAACGCTGTTAGAAATAGGAATTGAAGACTAGAACATTGCTTGTTCTAAAAGAAGATTGATAAAAGATACAAAGTTATGGACAATGCATTTAGATGGGGGTTGTTCAACTATAGGTTCAAATGAAGGGATAATGATCATTCCCCCTAAAGGATTACCGCAATTGGAATTCACTAAAGCTGAAAAGGAGGCACTTTTGTTAGGCCTCAAAAATGCCGAAGACATGGGAATTAAACTCCTATGTGTTAAAGGGGATGTGGAGTTGATCGATGAGCCAATCAAAGGATATTTCCAAGTCAGAAAGGATCATCTGCGACATTATAGAAATTGGGTTTGGAATACGATCGATTGGTCTGAAGAGATCGACATCAAAGACATCCCGAAGTTCGACATCATAGACATCCCGAGGATGAACAACAATAAAATTGGTGACTCACTGGTACCTACTTCCCTCTTTGCGCCATATTTTGACTTTTGTCAGAGAGCCTTTGCTTGGATGAATGAAGATATGAGTCAAGGTGCCTCTACCTGGATGTATGAAGATATGTGAATCTTCATCCTAAAAGTTTTGTCTCTTGTGATACCAATAAGAAGAGAAGTGAAGCCTTTCAGGCAAAAACGACATCCTTTCAGTAAATGTTTCTTTATGTTTTCGTAATGTGTTTCCCCTTTGTGTAATTTTTTCCTTCATAATGTTGTGTTTCCCTTCCCTGTAACAATCTCATCATGTTTTAGGTGATTAGGAGTCTTGTTTTAGGTGATTTCTAGGAAAGTCCAACTATTAGGTGTTCTAGGAAGTCTGGTCACAGGTAATCGATTCTTAGGGAAAGTTTTGCAAATAGGTGATTAGGATGTAATGCTGACTCTGCTACCCAATGGACAAGGCACTGGTCTAGCTCAAAATCCAGAGATTCTATGGTTCTCCTATGCCAAAAGTATCCGGCATGGTCCCTAGACGGAGCCAATGTTGTACCCCAAAATAAAAAATTTTGCTACACTTAGGCATTTTGAAGAAATGAGTCAAGATATTGTTAAATCTGTCAAAAATGTCAAATTTGGGGTTTGAATGTCTTGAATGGGGGCCAAAAACTTGAAATTTTCAAAATCTGACAATCTGGGTTGGCTCAGAGCAACCAAATCAACAATACCAAGATTTTAGTTTTTCAACCCTAAATTTTAGGAAAATTTCTATTTTTAGCAATTTTCTAAAAATAGAAACTTTTTTGGGTTTTTCTGGGTTTCTTTAGAAATGGATACTTGTAAAATTTTCTAAAAATAGAAAATTTCTAAAAATAGAAAGTTTCTAAAAATAGAAATTTTGGCTTTTAGGGTTAAGACTGATTTTGATTGGCTTAAAATACTTCCTCATTAGGTTGGTGTAGTCAGAATCACAAAAAGATCAGTTTTACCCTACTAGGTCTATTCTGCTTTTTCAGAAGTTGTTTCTAGAGATCCAAGGTCATCAATGCAAGTCACTCAGCTACCAAGAGTCAAAATCAAACGTTCGAGCATCAAACAAAGGCTGTCAACGAACAACGTGCACGAAGAACGAGGAATAGGCAAAGGAAGTTTAAAAAATGAAAAAAATGCCAAATTTTGTCTTAAGTCTGGAGACTTCATGCACCCCAGTCAAGAAGAGGCGCCCATGTTTCAATGCCTTAGTAAATTTTTCATTCCGACAATCAAAAACAAGGAAGGCACGTCAAACGAGGTAAAAAGTTGAAAAATTCATAAATTTTCCTAACACTGCTAGCCATGGGCGCCCCTGAAAGAGAAAGGTGTCCAACTTTTCAAGAGGTCAAAAGCCAGAATTAGGGTTTTTGCCTCCAAGCCAATGTTGCTTAGAATCATCCCAGCTCCGTAATGGATCAGTCGACATGTTCGTCAGGTCATCCAGTCGCCAGCAAATCCAAGACAAACAGAGGTCACAGAGAGATGTTTAAAGACTGAAGATGAAGAACACAAAATAAAATATAAGTTTGGAGAAGATGGGCGCCCCTGGAGGAGATAGGCACCTGAATTTTTGAAGGGTCAAACAAAGTTTTCATCAGAAGTCTCCTCCAAACAAACTTTGTTAGATTTGATCAAGCTCTGCGATGAATCATTCAGCTCGTTCGCCGGATCAATCTGGAGGCCGAAAATCATAGTCAAACTAGGGTTGAAAATTGAGAAGTTGAAAACAGTGAAAAAATGACTAAGTCTGGATGAAATAGTCACCTCCAGCCAAGAAGGGCGCCCAACTTCCAATGCCTTAGTCAAATTTTTGAAAAATTCAAAAATTGAAGATGAAAACAAAAGTCTAAGTTCATTGCACAAACTTGAATTGGGGTTTTGAAGAATTAGGGAAAAATAAAGTTGTTTTCTGAAGACAGCTTATTTAAAGCACTTTTGTGTTTTATTTTTCATTATTTTCTTGCAGGTGGTCTTCAAGGAGAAATAGAGTAGCAACTTCAAACCCTTATTTTCAAGTTCAAGAGTTTAACTTGCTGGTTTTTCAATAAATTTTCAGATCAGCACTCAAGAAGGCTTGCTTTTTCATATTTTTTCATCCAGAACATCAAATCTTTGAAGAAGGAGGCCATTACTTTCAATTTTCAGCAAGCTGGTTTATACTAGTTAGATCTTCTGGATAGTTTTTGAGGAATTTTCTCAAGGTTGCAGCAGCTGCTTTTTATTTTGCATGTCAGAGAAAACTTCAAAGCTGCCAATTTCCAATCTTCTGGGTCTATCTCAAATATTCTTCTGGACAAAACCCATATCACATCTTTTTTAGTGAAACTTCAAATGGTTGCTTTTTTAGTGAAACTTCGAGGTTTTCAAAATCTAATCAAATGGGTTCATCCAGAATGTGCTTGTGAACAATACCTAGATGCCAACTTTTTTTGCTTTTTCAGAGAAAATTAGGGTTTGCTGCTTTTTCAGTCTACATTCAGAATTTTCAAAAACAAAGGATCTGGGTTTTCTTGTAACCAAATTCTAAACAAAACCCATATCTCAGAAAAATTTCCAAAAAATTCATCCGTTTGATGAAGAAAATCAGCAAGTTATTTTTAGGGTTTGTGCTAAGCTTGTCCAAGCATAGTCAAGTTTACAGTCAATCTTCAAGTTTTTCAGCATGAAGTACTCTCCCATCGAATTCAGAGCCAAACAAGTGTTGTATCATAATTATCTAAATGGATGATGTTGGACAGTGATTTTCAGTGTCATCATGAACATAAAGCGTCATCATCTTAGTTGAAGAACGCACAGAGGGAGTGGTATGAGCGAAAGGACAAGTGTCAGAAAAAGTTGTGCAAAACTATTCCATGGGGGAATCAAGAGAAGTGTCAAAAGCATAAAGTTGTAGAGCCGTCAAGTTATCAATTAGTGAGTCATCTTTTGGGGAAGTGATGTTTTTAAGAATAGAACTCATAAAGAAGCTGAAGATGTCAAAGATTCTCTAAGTTTGATTGCAAAAAGGGAGAAGGTCTTAGAAAAGCGAAATATGGCTATAGATAGTATCAACACTCCCACCACAGATGAAGTTGCCTTCTTTTTAGCGGATGTGATCGAGATTTAAATCTGCTTTCTTCTAGAAGCTTCTTCTACCCTTTCTTTCTATTCTTGTCTCAATTCTAATCCATTCTTTGAGGATAGAAAGAAAACCATTGTAACAAGTTGTCACGAGTTGGCACTTTCCGTTTTAGATGTTTTCTAGGGTTTAGATGTTTTATCTTCTTTAGGTTTAGAAATAAAGCTTGCATGTTGACAAGTAGTAGTTGTAAAAGCAAGGAGATTTTAGGGTTCCCTACTCCTCTACTTGTGTCTAAATAAGAGCAGTGTTTGCTCATTTTAGTTTAGCCATGCTAGTGATAACAAGACACAAGTGCCTTTAGTGCCTTCTCTTTGTTATTCAATGTTGTTCAAAATGGTGCTTGTGATAATAGAATCGTTGAGCTTATGCCTTCATGTTTTTTATCATCTAGTGCCAGTTCACTTTGTGTAAAGAGCAAGTTTGTATGCCTCCTTAGCTGAAAATCCTTGTTGAGTGCATGTGTTATGTGTCAATTATAATCAGGTTGATCACATGTTGCAAGTATTTTGCTACAACTTGCTGTCCCGAAATTGTAATCTTTGTTCTAGAAGTTTGAGTGAATAAAATCCTGAGCGTGCTTTGTTTGCCTCGATATAAATATCTCATATTTTCGTTTATCATTTTGTGTTAGAAGTGTGAGGAAATAAAATCTTGAAGCTTGTTTTGCTGCTCTTGAAATAAAAGTCTCATATTTTCATAATACTTTTATGATCTCTTTTTCAGCTTGCCTTAAGATGTATGTTGTGATGGGATTTTTCAATTTCAAAGGGGGGAAGGCTAGGGTTTCAGGGTTTAAAGTTACCCATGGTGATATGAATTATCAAATTTTCAAACCCTCATGTTATGTTTCGGTGGTGACTTGCTACCTAAGGTAACCAATCACTTAAGTGATCCGGTCGAGCCATTTCCTTCGTGCTCTTACTGGCTCCTTTTCACCCTGCTTGTCGATCTCTTTTTACTACCTAGGCTTTAGCATTTATACCACCGAGGGTTGTACCGGTCGGTCCCACTTGAATATTCTACATGTCTGTACATGTTGTTTGGCTAACCGTCCAATCACGGGTTTTGATCTGGACTATTTCTCGCAAACCTCGTAGGTTTTTCTGTTGATGTTACAAAGTAGTATGAGCTCTGTGAGATGCCACCATCTGGCATATATAGAAGGTTGGGGTTTTTCCTCGAGGCGCCAACAATGATAAGTGGTCATCTTTTCACCGACAGAGGGATTTAATTATGAGGTTAACAATAATTGTCCCTCGTAGACCTTGCACGAGCATGGTAAATATCTCTAAAGTATCGCGAGGTTTGTGAACAGGTGACACGTGGCCTGTTTCTTGAAGTGATAGGGCTAAGTGGAACCCACTGTCTGGTTACGACCTCCTATCTTCCTGGGTAATGATTGGATGTGGTCTTTCGAGGTGCTGATGTGGATTTCCAATGCTTGTTTGAATCAATCTGAGTCGTCCGACTTGCCAGGTCCGTTCTACATCAACAATGCAGTTTCAGAGAAATTACAGATCATTTGTGTGATGAGCTTTCATACTCTGAAACTTATTTTATTAATCGCTTGAGCTTTTTAGAGGATACTCTCTTGATTTTCTCTAGCGTGTGAACAATGCCCGCCTGATAAAAGAAATTATGTTGGCTAAGTCAGCCACTTATGGCTCAAATGCTTGTTTTGCATTCAAGCAATCAATATCCCTCGCACAATTCACTCAATAAATGCTTGCTTGGTGACCCAGTATTATCATTGAATTTTTGAGTTGTTTTATTTGCAGGTGGTGGTTATTCTCCTATATTCTATGAAGCTATGGATAAATCAATAGGGCGCAGGAGTTCCATAGTAGGAGCCAAGAATTCGCTAGTTGAAAAGGAGTAACCTGCTCCTAGAACACCCAAAGTCGTTACTAAGAGTGCTGGAAAAAGGCCAGAGCGTTGCACACCCCCTGTTTTGATTTCATCAGATTCTGATGGTAACGGGTCTGAAACTGACTCAGATTACTGGTGTTACCTGGCTGCCTTGACTGAGCTCATGGGAGTAAATGAGGAGGCCCTTGCAGTTAGACCAATAACTATAGTGGCACCATGCCAGGTTGCTGGGTGTTGCACTGATGTGGCTGGAGGAAAGAAGGTGGTTCTACTTTTAACTAAAGCGAGAACTCAGAGCGGTCGCTTGTACCAGGGTTGTGTGTCTACTTAGTGTTTGTTGGTGTTGGGTCTCCTAGGTGGTGATTTTCTTGGTGTTTCATCTTGTTGATGTGGATGTGCGCGTGCCTGGCATGCTTTTTCTTCGATTGGTTACTATATGACCATTTTTTGATTCCTCGGATCATGTAATGTGTTATCCAATGATGAGGAATGTGAATTCAAATTTCATTCTAAATGAAATTCATTTTTGAAATTAACAATGTAGCCTATTGCTTTGTTGCTCTCCTATCCTATAAAGGAGATTTCACGGCTCATTGTTAGGGTCGGATTTTGGATCCTGAAAGTTCAAAATATAGGTGAAGTTAGTTCTTTTTACTGTAGTTCTCAAAAAGGTTTTTAGTTAATGTCTTTTTCTGGTCAATTGTCTATGAAGCAAGCAAGGCTTGCTAATGTAATTATCGATATTCAAGCAACAAATGATAATCATTTTGAAACAATTTCTCTCCTAATTGTATGTCATAAGTTGTGAATGAGCCTATCAATGATATCTTCATTCACTTTCAATGGTATATTTGAATGTGTTCTTCATTTCCTCGCTTTAGCTCAATGAGTTAATGAAATTGCTTGAAAATGAGTTACAAATTTATGGTTATACATTTAGGATTGCTAAGAAGTGTTGTTTTACAAATTAAAATTAGCATGATGTAAAGCATTATGGTGATATGTCAATATTATCTGGATTACGCTTTGTATGAATCATGCCCAATGGATGAGACATTGGCTATTTTCTTCAAGATTACTATAGGACTGTAATTCTAAACATGGTGGTCTAATAGCTGAACACAACAAAATGTTAAACCCTATCTCTCTACGAGAGGAAAATCTTATATTGAAGTTTTCAATCCTGTTGCTCTAAGATACCTGTTATTATTCTTTAGCCTGCCAATACTAATAATAATTACTATCTCATTGTGTGTGTAGGGATTGTAATCTATAAGAAGAAATGTTCTTACCAATCTTAGAACATTCTTATGAATACATTTAGGTTTACCCACCTTGGTCTCACAGAGCCAAAAGTGTAGGAGATGTAGGTCTTTGACTGGATCTCGTTAGTTGGCCACTAGCCTTTGTGGTTCTTTAATATAGAGCTTGGCTACCTCTTAGAGAATGGAAAATCCTATGTGGGAAAAAACACCAACAGAATGGCGACTCCGTTGGGGAGTTCTGACTCACTAGTTGTAGATGGTTATAAAGTCATATCAAAGATTTGTTGTTCTGAATTTACATAGTGAATGTTTTCAACCTTAGAAGGAAGAGGTTGTTGAAATGAACCTGACAATCCTATGATTTATGGTATCCTATTGGCAAAAGATTCAGGAATTCTGGAGACATTAGTTGAAGGATGGTTTTATTGGGGAGAACTTCTAAGAAATTTAAAAGAAAAAGAGAACAAAGAAACCACAGGGGTTAAAGATTGCTATCTAGAATTATTTGTTGAGTAAAGTTGGATGGTAATGGACTGTGGCTTTGGAAGAGATTAGTAGTGGCATGGTGTGACTCTGTTGTAGGTAAAAACCCATAATCTAACAAGATTTGAAAAGGAATTTCATATTTCTTTTAATACAATCCTTTGTTGAAGAGGTGGCGACTTTGTCTAAAGAACCAGTTGATGAATGAAGGAACAATCCCAGATTTGTGATATTTACAGTCAGGGAGAGGAATTTAATACATGTTGCCAAAATTTACCAGGTATTTCATCAAAACTAAACAGTTCACTATTTCTAATTGTAATGGGTGTTTGTAATTAAGGATGTAGATGGTTCCACACTAGATGTCTAGCATCAAGAAAGGAACAATGATTAGTTTTTCCATACTTTTAATGATGCAATATACAAACGGCCTTATGAAATAATGTTTATGTTGCATCATATCTCTGAAAGAAAGGAATACTATTTTCAGTCACTAATGGAATCATGGTTGAGATGGTAGATAATATGTCGGATAAATAAATACTATTGATGAAATTTTAAATGGTTGTAAGTGATTTCCCATACGTAAAGGCAGACATAAAAATGCAAAGAGAACAAATTGCATTAAGCCCTTCAGGGTGTTTTGTAACTCAAAGGTATATGCCTTTTATTTTCAGTAATATCAGTGGTTACCCTAATCTAATTCCTAAGAAGATTAGGAAGTATTTTCCTAAATATACAAGGCAAAGTGCAGAATCAGGCTCTAAGGATTTACAGTATTTTGTAGATGTAATGGGGGATTATGAAATCAATCATGAGGATGTTTTCATGAAATTTTTTGTGCAATCCTTGAAGGGTGATGCCAGGGATTGGTTTTCCTATTTACCTGCCTATTCTGTTAACTCATGGAATCAGTTGGTCATAGTTTTTATGGAACAATTTGGTGAATGAGTCAATCCCAACATACTAAGAAAAGGTTTTATGGGAATTCACATAAAAGAAGAGGAGTTAATCCCATATTTTAATCTCAGGTTTTCAAGAGCTTTAAGGGAAATCCCTAAAGAAATAAGACCGAGTGAGGTTGAATGCTTAGTTGTATATCTTTGTTCTTTTAACAAAAGGATGGGTTACTTACTAAGAGATAAATAACCTACAAGTTTGCACCAAGCATATCAAATGGCTATGGAAATTGAAAACAATATGAAATACTCAATGATGAAGGGGTATCTGGCTTCAAGTATTGATTACCCTAGCCTAACTAGTACCATTAAAAT
Organism: Sequoiadendron giganteum; assembly: GCA_007115665.2. NCBI lineage: Eukaryota > Viridiplantae > Streptophyta > Pinopsida > Cupressales > Cupressaceae > Sequoiadendron > Sequoiadendron giganteum. Next base: position 384,724,683 of record CM021103.1, on the reverse strand, counting down.
GTCAGAGTTGGTTTCTCAGAGAGTATTGATTATGATAAGGGTGTTGTAAAAACTGTCATATCTTCACCATTGTAGTGTGATGATAATAAGATACAAGTTGAAAACTAGTCTAGTTTGAATGATGCTGATCAAACTTCTCTTGTACAAGAATTGTATGAAATGAAGGGACAAGAGAAAGAATCGCCATATGATCTCTTCTTGAGATTTTTAGGTGCTTTAATACAAATTCCTAGAAGTCATAGACCTAATGACTATGAATGCATTGATTTATTTTGTGAACTTTATGAACCAGGGTTAAGTGCTTTGCCAAAAGAATTAAAACCTGCTAATTTGGCCCAAGTCATTAAGTGGATAGAGATTGCAGAATTAGCCAAGAATGTACCTACACAAAATGAAGACAATGCTTGCACTTTTGAAGAAAGTTGGACAACTACAGAGGAATTTGAGGGGCAAAATGATGCAGGATTGTGTGAGACACCCATTGTGTTTCCTAAACCTAATTGTAATGCTCATATCACTGAGATTTTGTTATAGGCCAGTGATTGTGATTTCAGAGGTAGTGATTGCAGTATTGAGGATGGAACTAGGATTTTCTTTTTACCAGAGTTGTATGGAAGTGTAGAACCTCATGTTCTTACTTGTTTCCAAGTGAAGGAACAATTTTCAAATGATAAACATCTAGAGTATACTCCAGGTATACTGGCAATGGAACAAGCCTATTGTATAAATATTGAGGAATTTGAGGACAATGAAGTATATGATCAAAAGAATAGTACTGAAGACAACCAACATATTTATGAAAATATTAGTACTATTGTTTTTCCTGACTACTTATGTGAAGTTAAGATGGATATGTTGTTACCCTCTGACATTGATATTGCTAGTGAAAAGTTCTCAGCTTATAATGAAGGTGACATTGATATTGCCAGTGAAAATTTTTCAGCTTGTGCCAAAATTTTCACTTATAAATTAACACATACAACAGGTAATCTTGAGTACAAGGAGGCCAGTGCATATTTCTCTTTCTCTTTTGAGTAGTTTGAAATTGATGTATTTGACTCTGTCTTTGAAGGTTTTTATTTGAGAATAAATGAAGAAATACAGGAGGAGGTGTATATTGAGGGGCCTGGAATGAATGTGTTTACATACTCCCTGGAGAATGATATAACTAGTACTGCAAACATTTGTGATGCTAGGGTATATTCCAAATTGACAGATTTCAAGTGTTGGCAACCAAGCTTATGTGGGAAATTCCAGGGTGGGGATTCCTCGAGTGGTGTATCATCTATGTTGAGCAATAGAAGTATGGATAATATGCACATAGTTTCATATGAAAATTTTCAGTTTAATGTGCAAATTAATGATGGTGCCAGAATGTGTAATGTTGTAGATCAGATAAGTTATGAATGTTTCCACTTCTCAGCTAAATTAGGCCAGCATTCTATGAGTTATGACCAAGGGCAGAGTAAGGTGAAATATTATCATGGTCATATGTTTCTTTTAAAATTTTGGAACGGGACATTGACTGAATTGGTGCAGGGGAGTATAAATAAATATTATGATACTTCTAGGCATATTTATACGTCCAGGCATATTGATTGTCCTATTATTTTTGAAGCATCAAAGTGTAAATGTTGCAGATTTTGTTTAGTCCAAGTGACAGAATTTTGTTTTTGACATGGGAAAATTTTGATTTCTCTTGGCGGGTGGCCTGGGGCCACCAAGTTTGTATGCACAAGTCCAATTGACAAAGCATGGTGAAGCATCTGTCAAGGCACTTGTGTAATTTAGTAATTTGGTCTGTGAAACCAGAGATTCTAGATTCTTGCTATGCCCACAAGGGGCATACATCCCCAGTCGGAGCCACTGATGTGACTTTTCAATTTGAAAGGGGGGAAGGCTAGGGTTTCAGGGTTTAAAGTTACCCATGGTGATATGAATTATCAAATTTTGAAACCCTCATGTTATGTTTTAGCGGTGACTTGCTACCGAAGGTAATCGGTCACTTAAGTGATCCGGTTGAGCCCTTTCCTTCGTACTCTTACCGGCCCCTTTTCACCCGGCTTGTCAGTCTCTTTTTTACTACCTAGGCTTTAGCATTTATACTGCCGAGGGTTGTACCAATCGGTCCCACTTGAATATTCTACATGTCTGTACATGTTGTTTGGCTAACCGTCTGATCATGGGTTTTGCTCTGGATTGTTTCTCGCAAACCTCGTAGGTTTTCTTGCTGATGTCACAATGTAGTACGAGGTCTGCGAGATGCCGCCATCTGGCATATATGGAAGGTTGGGGTTTTTCCCCGAGGCACCAGTGATGATAAGTGGTCGTCTTTTCACCGACAGAGGGATTTAATTACAGGGTTAATAATAATTGTCCCTCGCAGACCTCGCACGAGCATGGTAAATATCTCTAAAGTACCGCGAGGTCTGTGAAAGGGTGACACGTGGCCTATTTCTTGAAGTGACAGGGCTAAGTGGGACCTAGTGTCTGGTTGCGACCTCCTATCTTCCTGGGTAATGATTGGCTATGGTATTTTGAGGCGTTGATGTGGATTTTCAGCACTTGTTTGACTCAATCTGAGTCGTTCGACTTGCTAGGTCCGTTCTACATCAATGGTGCAGTTTCAGAGAAATTACAGATCATTTGTGCGATGAGCTTTCATACTCTGAAACTTATTTTATTAATCGCTTGAGCTTTTCAAAGGATCCTCTCCTGATTTTCTCTAGCGTGCAAATGATGCCTGCCTTATAAAAGCAATTCTGGTGGCTACATCAGCCACTTATGGCTTAAATGCTTGTTTTGCATTCAAGCAATCAATATCCCTCACACCAATTCACTCTATAAATGCTTGCTTTGTGACCCAGTATTATCATTTCATTTTTGAGTTGTTTTGTTTGTAGGTGGTGGTTATTCTCATGTATTATGTGAAGCTATGGATAAATCAATAGGGCACATCAATTCCAAAGTAGGAGCCAGGAAGTCGCTAGTTGAAAAGGAGCAACCTACTCCTAGAACACCCAGAGTCGTTACTAAGATTGCTGGCAAAAGGCCAGAGCGTTACACATCCCCTATTCTGATTCCATCAAATTCTGATGGTAACGGGTCCGAAACTGACTTAGATTACCGATGTTACCTAACTGCCTTGATTGAGCTCATGGGATTAAATGAGGAAGCCCTTGCAGTTAGACCAACAATTGCAGTTGTACCATGCTAGGTTGCTGGGTGTTGCACTGATGTGGCTGGAGGAAAGAAGGTGATTCCTCTTTTAACTAAAGTAAGAACTCAGAGCGATCGCTTGTACTGGGGTCATGTGTCTACTTAGTGTTTGCTAGTGTTGGGTCTGCTAGGCGGTGATTTTCTTGGTGTTTCATCTTGTTGATGTGGACGTGCACAGGTCTAGCATGGTTTTTCTCTGACTGGTTACTGTATAACCATTTTTTGATTCCTCGGATCATGCACTGTGTTATCCAATGATGAGAAATGTGAATTCGAATTTCATTCTAAATGAAATTCATTTTTGAAATTAACAATGTAGCCTATTGCTTTGTTGCTCTCCTATCCTATAAAGGAGATTTCACGGCTCATTGCTAGGGTCGGATTTTGGATCCTGAAAGTTCAAAATATAGGTGAAGTTAGTTCTTTTTACTATAGTTTTCAAAAAGGTTTTTAGTTAATGTATTTTTCTGGTCAGTTGTCTATGAAGCAAGCAAGCCTTGCTAATGTAATTACCGATATTCAAGCAACAAATATAATCATTTTGAAACAATTTCTCTCCTAATTGTATGTCATAAGTTGTGAATGAGCCTATCAATGATATCTTCATTCACTTTCAATGGTATATTTGAATGTGTTCTTCATTTCCTCGCTTTAGCTCAATGAGTTACATATTTATGATTATACATTCAAGATTGCTAAGGAGTGTTGTTTTACAAATTAAAATTAGCATGATGTAAAGAATTATGGTGATATGTCAACAATATCGGGATTATGCTTTGTATGACTCATGCCCAATGGATGAGACATTGGCTATTTTCTTCAATGTAATTCTAAACATGGTGGTCTAATAGTTGAACACAACAAAATGTTAAACCCTATCTCTCTACGAGAGGCAAATCTTATATTGAAGTTTTCAATCCCATTGCTCTAAGATACCTGTTATTATTCTTTAGCCTGCCAATACTGAGAATAATTACTATCTCATTGCATGTGTAGGGATTGTAATATGTAAGAAGAAGTGTTCTTACCTATCTTAGAACATTCTTATGAACACATTTAGGTTTACCCACCTTGGTCTCACAAAGCCAAAAGTGTAGGAGATGTAGGTCTTTGACTGGATCTCGTTAGTTGGCCACTAGCCTTTGTGGTTCTTTAATATAGAGCTTGGCTACCTCTTAGAGAATGGAAAATATATGTGGGAAAAAACACCAACATGTTGAAGAAAAGTTTGTTTAAGTACCTTTGTCAGAAAATCAATCTCGTCTAGTTCTAAACTCTCTTTCTCTGCGTTTACTTGAGAGGATAGAAATGTTTTAAGCATAGGTTAAGTTGTAGCTATCTAGTTTCATTAAAGGGAAAACCTCAGCTACAACATCTAGTGTTCTATAACCTTGTGTTCTCACAGCTGAGCCAAAAAGATAGGCGTAATTAAGTTTAGTTTACTTTCTTTATGCAACTCAACAAAAGAGGGAGCTTCCCCTCCTAATTCGAAGAGTAGTTTACTGCACATAGTTGTCTATTTTCAGAATGCATTCCAGAGGTATGATTTGAAACACCAACAATGTGAAGATTTATGACCAAGGCGAGCTGCCAAGAGACCCATGGGTCATTTGAATGCTTTTTGATGAGAAACTTGAGATTAAGATTTGTCATTACATTGCTCATCAATTTGGCGTCAGCTGCTGATGTGCATCTTTATAGACCCATCTCAAAAGGGAAGTTGATGATAGTCTCGTGTCTATTATGTAGAAAGGTAGCCATGTATGCGGATGTAGGAGAATGTGGGGAATTGGATGAACCAATCAGCCCAATCTGCTATTGTCGATCTCTCATATGTTGAAAAGTGTATATGCAACTCATGGTCAAGATTCCTCATTGTGTGCATCAGGAAGAGATAATTTACCTGCTTGAAGTGTCATTTTGACTGTGAATATTCCAACTATGAGGAATTTTCATGAACCTACTAAACACCAAATGTTCTAATGGTACTCAACCCTCTAAAATTGCCTTGATAGGCTATAAGATATACAAGGTATGAAACCATATGGAATTCATGGGCTTTGATGAAATTTGTGATATGATGGTGAAGGGTGTCGTTGATCAATGTTGCCTAGTCATGGATCATCCCACAATACATGGTTACACTTTGTGGCCAAACTTGACATTGAAAGCAACATTTTTCACCAGATCTTCACTTTCTTACACCTATAACAACTAAACCATTAAGAATTTGAAGATGCATCAAAATAGTAATTTGTGAGATTTTGTGTGTAGATTCTAATTATATTTAAAAAAAAACATAAAAAATAAATTGTGAATCCTTTTATGTAATTTTTAATAACTTATTTTTTCTACTAAACAACATTTTTAAAAATCGATGTTTACTTCAGACCACATAGCTTTTTTATAGAAAGGATACAATTCTAATTTTTAAAATACACATTTGTCACACCAATATCTAGTGTATGGATATTTTTTAATAATTTTTGTTAGATATATTTTTTTAATTAATTTTCCAAGTCAGAGTATTTATAATTTGGATAGAGGTGTACTTAAACCCACATAACTTTTTTGTATGCATTTGAATTAACTTATTCTTTGTTTGTTGGAATAAGGACATCAATACCTAATGCACATGTAATTTTTAGAATTTTTTTTCTTATTTTCCTATTTTTCCGTATGTGTGAAACAAAGAACTTGATGTTCATTGAAAAACCTACATTCACAAGAAATAAAAAATAAATATAATAATCAAATTAATATATTTAAATTATACTTTTTGAGAAGCTTATAATAAGGGCTACATACTTACAAAACATAAATTTTAAATGAATTCATTTGATCGCCCAAAACGTAAATCAAAAGTGGTTTTTTATTTGCATTTTGATAGGTGTAGAGGAGACTCCATTATAGGTATGGTTTAAAACTAATAGGGTTATATCCAAAGGGGTTTGGTCTAAGGGGGTTTGATCAAATCCTCTTTAATTAAAATAATTTAAATGGAACCTTTAAAGTCTTAAATCATTATATTTTCCAAAAATATATGATTTCAGGCAAACATTAGGATGTCCCAAAAAGTGTAACCCATTATTATGGCAGCACCCTCATAGTGTTCTTTATTGTTGGGAAGCTAAGACATGATGTAGAACATCCATGGTTGAAACTTGTGAGCTTCTGCTTAACTCTTGACTCGGTTGAGCAGAGTGATCATGAGTGCGAACTCATTCCTGAATTCACTACATCCAACGTTCCTTGGCAAATTGTTTCATTTCTCTTTGAGCCACCTTTGTGCCATCCTTTTATGGCACTCTTTTTTTCACATATTCCATACCTTCTCAGATTATTTTGTTTATACAAAGAGGTTATTTGGGCATAATGGAATAAATAAGCATCTCTCATTGTCCACTGGCTTGAGGCTACAAATTATACTCCCATCTGCTGATTGGATTTCTTGTGAAGTAGGGTTGTAATGCTTGACACAAGAAATTACAAACTTGATGTATTGTGCTATGATGGGAAAAGAGGTTGCTTCCAATAACCCGAATTGTTTAAGATTCTAAATTGTGATGCCATCTACACCATTCAAATTGTGCAAATCAACTTTTAGATTTACTCGATGCAAGTCGATGTCGAGAGTCTTCAAGAAATCATGAATCAAGATAGACTTGGTCTTGATTTTGACTGGAGAGTAATATATACTAAAAACTCAAAGAATGACTGTGCAAACGACTATGTTTGAGCAACTTTTTATGCAAAGGCTAAAAATAGCTTCCCCGAGAGGCAGAAAAGGGTAGATTTTTGGATAAAAATTTGAGATATGGGTTTTGTATCAAACATTGTGTTGAACAAACCCAGATCGTCCATTTTTTCAAAAACTCATTTTTTCACAAACATGCAAGAACACCTTAGAGGTAGAAGTAGTGAGGCAATTTTTTCTCAAAATTTTTTTGAGACATGGGTTTTGTAGGTGTCTTTGTGCTAAAGAAACCCAGATTGTCTATTTTCTGAAAAAGATGATTTTTTTAGAAATGCTAAAAAATGGAGGCAACAGGGCAATTTTTTTTAGAAAATTTGAACGTGGGTTTTGTGGCCAATTTTGTGCTGAACAAACCTAGTTGGTCAGATTTCTGGAAAAAAATGATTTTTGTTGAACATGTGAGAAACCCTAAGATAGAGGAAGTTGAAGAAGTTGTTAGAAAAAAATTCCAATCTTGGAGAAGATTAGAAAAGAAGATAACCCAGAACGATGAAAGCTGAAAACTATGAATTAGTGCCTCTGAATATTGATACCCTAAAAAAACACCTTCTAGAAAGATGTTTTTTTGTGCAACTTGAGCTCGAAACTATGAAGAACGTTGAAAAACCCTTCCATTGATCCTTCAAATACCATAGAGAATAAAATTTTGTGTTTGGCATTTGAAGTCAACCTGCAAGAATAATGAAAAAGAACGCCCAAATGCTTCATAAATAGACTTTGGAGGTGAAAGCATTAGTTAATTCATTTGGTGTGAATATCAGTTAACGTGAGGAAACCCAAAAATTGTGGGCGGTCAAGGCATAAGAAAAGTCTTTAAGAATCCATAACTCGGGTTGAATTTGGTGCCACCTTGAGATAAGGCATCCAAGTTGGCAATGTTAGAATTTTTTTGAACATTTTCATCTTTTCTGGTGATGAAATGCCTCTATTTGACCCTTGATTCCAGACCTCTCATAGGTCATATGGATTGGCTGACGGATTCACTACATAGCATGATCGAATATGAGAAGATCATCTTGGGAGCTGCAAACCTTTAAAACTGGTTTTGGTGGCTTAAAAATCTAGGTGCCCCTAGCCAGCAGGGGCACTTTTGGCTCCAATGTTAACCATTTTTTCAGTGGTTTTAAAATTATTCAATTTCAACCTCTCATGGTTCAATATGTAATTTCCATTGACTGATGGATCTCGTGATTAGGCTGAGATATTCAATGGAAAGCCTAAAGAATCCCAAAAAGGATGACTAGTTCTACAAAACTTGAAATTTGGTTTTTGGATGTTTGACTGCTTCGATGAACTAGCTGATAGACTCATCACAAAGCCTAACAAAATCTGAGGAGGTCGTACTAAAATTCATGAAGCCAGAAAACTGAATCTGATGCCAAAAAATTTTGGGCGCCCCTAGCCTGTAAGGGGGCTTTTCTGTTCTATATTGGAATGTGGGTTGATTGGTCCTAAAAATTTTAAGCCCCATTGTTGAAATGGAGTATCAATGATGACTGGCTTGAGTGGAATGGCTACCATTCTAATTTTTCCAACAAACTATTGGCACATTTGACATTTGTGAACCCAATCATATGTGTCACAAAACATAGTTGGCTAGAAGAACTATGTTCGAAGGATTTTTAATGTCGTAACCCTTGATGAAAAGTGGCCATCACAGCTTCACTATGAAATGTTTCCAAAAAATGCCATTGTTGGTCCTTTTTGATGCATAGAAAAAATGTTCCATCAATCCCATGCCTATATAGAATGTTATTCATAAGCACATATTTATGTGCTTTCAATTTCAGTGTTCCCTTCTGCTATTTGTCCATGTAGGTTGGGCATTCTCCACAAGTCAAATAGTACCATATTTCAGTGTACCATTCATCAAAAAAATCAACAAGTAGGACCATTGTAAGGTCCTCTTTAATCTCATTCTCTAGTTCACCATTGGTAGCTTGGTGCTTTAGATCACCATCTTCTACTATTAGTTGACATAGAACTCTCCCCCGAATGAGTTCCATCGGCTTGAACTCCGAGTCATATTCATGAACTTTTGCAATCCAGTTACCTCTTTTGGTGCCCATCTCCTATTGAGTTAAGACAGTTTTGATTGAAAGATTTATAACATATGTTGTTGTATGGGAGCTCAAGATGTAAAATCTGAAACTCTTAATAGCCCTAGCAACTGCATATGCATTATTTTCAATTTGAGAGTATCGAGACTCATTGTCTTTGAAACTGCTGCTCATGAATGCAATTGGAGATTTAGTTTACTCATTCAACTTTTGTTTCAGTATGGCATAAAGGGTGTGTTCCGACGTGTAACAATAAAGAATGAATTCCTTATCAAAATCAGGTTGTACCAACACTGGTGCTTCACTAATGTCTTCTTTAATTTGGATGAATGCCTTCTTTCGTTCTTCAGTCCATTTGAAGGCGGACATTTTCTTCATCATAGCTGATATGTCTTTTGTTAGCTCAGAGAAGTAGAGTACAAATATTCGTATGAAATTTACTTTTTCGAAGAAGGAATGTACCTCAATTTTGCTTGTGGGGAGAGATAATTTTTTGATAGAATCAACCCGACTTGGGTCAATCCGAGTTCCTTCTTTGGAGAGGATGTGGCCAAAATTTTTTCCTTTTGTCACTGCAAAGATAGACTTCTTGGGATTTAATGAAATGTGGTGGTACTTGCATCTCTCAAATACTTTCACTAAGTGTTGAAAATGGTCTTCCCACTTCTTTGAGAAAGCAGTAAGATCGTCAAGGTAGACAACAATTAACTTGTTCTTTAGATCGCCAAATGCCAAATCCATGGCTCTTTGAAAAGTGGCACAAACATTGATGAACTCGAAGGGAATCCTTTCATAGGAAAACATACCCCACAGATTAGTGAATGCCATCTTGATTTGATCCTCCTTAGCCACTACAATTTGATTATATCCAAAAAAACCATCAAGAAATGATAAAATCTCTGAACTAGTGACCATCTGCAATGTATGCTCCATGATCAACAAAGGATAATTATCCTTGAGGGACGACTGATTGAGGTTCCTGAAATCAAAGTAGATTTGGATTTCTTCGTTCTTCTTATGAATAGAAACTATATTGGACATCCACATAGAATGATGAATTGTAAATATTATCTTGGTGTCCACAATCTTTGGAACCTCTGCATAGATTGTATCTTGGATGCATGGATTGTAGTGTCTTTTCTTCTGTTTGAAAGGCTTAGCATCAAGCTTTAGTGGAATTTTGTGAGATAATTCTCTAGGTGTAAAGAATTTCAAATCTTTGTATGACCAGACAAACACATCTTGATATTGTTTGAATAAGGAGATGAAACTCTTGCTTTCCTCTATAGTACAACACTTGCCTAAATTAACAAGTTGAAGCTTGTCTGCAATACCAATGTTCACTTGACAATATTCGACGGAGGTCTTATTAGCTGAGTTCCTCTGATCTTAGATGTGTCTGTCATGCCTATCAAATATATCCTCCAAGGATACTAGACCCTTGGGAATATTATTTCATTTTAGCTAGATAATACTTGATTCTATTGCTTCATAATCTTCTATTATGGATTCTCTAAAGGGAGAAGCACTGCATTCAAAGAAATTTTCTTTGTAATTTTCCTCCATGTCAAGGAATTCTTCGATGTGATCATCATCATCAAAAACTTGTCAGTTATTGCAATTGTCAGGGACAACTGGCCTGTATATGAACTCAATGGTGATTGTATTATGATGGAAGTTAGAATGTGGCATGAAAAGGGATGTTGATACCGCAAGGGTATCTACTCTACTATTGTGCTCATGTGGAATGAATTTGATGCCAAATGCTTCAAACCGGTCGATTGCATTCCAAACCCTTTGTCTATAATATCGAAGGAAATATTTTATTACTTCTAAGCAATCTCTAATTGGTTTCATTATCAACTTTGCATCACCTTTGACACTGAGTAATTTAATACCCATATCCCTTGCATTCTTGAGACCTAGTATAAGCGACTCATATTTTGTTGTCTTATTTGCACATTCAAATTATAGGTGGTATGCAAATGGATATAAACAAACCTCAAGAGAGATTATGATAACTCCCGCTATTGAGCAACTTTCGTCAAACTGAATGGTCCACATCTTTGGATCTTCTTTTGATGTGTTTGTAGAACCCACAACTTTTTTCCTTTCTTTAGTTACTTTAGACAACATGGCATAAGTGCTAGGACCCGTTTCTTGATACAACACTTGTACTTGGGGTTCTTGGGATTTCACCATTGTGAATCTAGATTTCACCTTTGGCTCTAGGTTGAGATTTCCTTTCTTTAATGAAATTGTCATGTATGACCAATCTAGCTAAATTTCTCCTCTGAGATCCTTGTATGCCAACCTTATTTGAGCATCTTTTAATTTTTCGATCAATGACCCCGACTTTGACTCAAGTGAATAACACTTGTTATGAGTCTTAGTGCATGAAAGTCCCAATGCGGTCATGACCTGTAAAGGCATGACATTGTTCAAGGCTCCTGAGTCTATTATACAATTGTTGAGTTTGAATCCTCTTATATATAGAGATATATATAAAGGCTTTGGCTTTTCTTCCACTTGTACAGTTGACTTGAGCAATGTGGGTTGAATGACAACTTGCATATTTAGAACCTTGAGAATCTGATCCAACTGTTCTGGATGGTCCTAAAGATATTCTAGTTGAGATACTTGTACCTTCATCTTCATCGAGGAATCCAAAATTTCAAATTTTGTTGAAGACGGATCTTGAGCAACTGCTTTAGGATTCTCATGTGAAGGTTTAGGATTAGAAGTAGAAGGCACTTCTTTATCCTTTTCTTTTGATTTTTGTCTATCCTCTTCTTCTTTTTGTGCCTTGAAGTTCTAAGCATGTATGAACACAAGTGTTGAATTTTTTTTGTTATTTACCACAAGAGAATATTGATGGTATTCTTGTTGTTGTTGTTGTTGTTGATTGACGGGTTCACTATCAAAGTATCTTGTTGCGGAGTCACCATCAAAGTTGTCCACTTGTGGTAAGACAACATTTGAACTTGGTGGAGGTACAAAACCATAACTTGGTGCAACTTCAATGTATCCCATCATTTGATTCATTCTCAAATTCTTAGGGCATGTGGAACTGGTGTGTGCATCAGTCTCATGGAAGGAGAAAAACACAATAGATTTCTTAGCCTCCGTTGATTTTCTTGGTGGAGGTGCTTGAAATCATGGCTTGTAGTTGTTGAAAGGTTGAAATTTTTTCCTCTTTGAATGGTATAGATGTTGAGGTTGATATGGTGGTGGTGCGGGTAGTTCTTTTTTCCCTTGAGTGGGTGATTTCCTTTTGAGGATAGTCACCTCATTAGCTATCTTTTGTAGCAATGGATCTACAAAAGATTAAATAGTGTTGGCATTAAAATTTACACCTCTGGAGTGTGTATTAGCAACGAATAGCTATGAACTATGCGTAATGAATGCTCTTCAAATTAGGAGGGGAAGCTCCCTCTTTTGCTGATATGTGTGAAAAAGTAAATGATCTAAATCCTATCTTTTTGACTCAGCTGGAAGAGGCATAAGGTTAAGAAAACCAAGAACATTGCAGCTAAGGTTTTTCTCTGGTTTTGTAGATCTTAACTACAGCTAACTAAATGATTTTAATCTATCCTATTCCTCAAGAGAAATAGAGCATGAGTACTTAGGAGCAAGGAATATTTGGACGATGATCTTTAAGTTAGGATTCCCAAGGAGGAGACAACTCCTATCCGAGGTGTAGGATGAAAGAAAGGTTATTGGAAACAACATCAAACAACAATCTCCACTTCTAAATTCCAAGGAGGAGGCGACTCCTATCCGAGGTGTAGATATAAAACAAAGATTATTAATCACAACAAAGCACGATAAACCTACTTCTAAATTCCCAAGGAGGATATGACTCCTATCCGAGGTGTAGATATGAAACAAAATTATTAATCACAAATATAACCCAGGACAACAAATTGTGTGAAGGACCTATCACACAGATAAACGATCAACCAAAATTATATTGAACAAAGATGAACCATTACAAGTAACATTGCACGACAAGGCAACTCAACGATTTGTTTATTACTAGTAAAATCTCAAGGTGAACCAATACTGAACATAAGAATATTGCGAGAAATGCAACAACTCTCTATCTCAATGAAAAGTTTTTGAATAGATACACAAATAGCAATACTACAGGAAAGAGTTGGCCCAACATGTATGCTATCAAGAAAAAGTTAATTACAAATGAGCAAGGGTGCTCTTATTTATAGAACTCAAAGGTGTAGGGAACTCTAAAACCATCTTGAGTTCACACTCAGTCTTGCAAGAATGTAAGCAAGAATTTATTCTCTAATTCTAACTAAATGAAACTATACAGTTAACTAGAAAGCTACCATCAGTTAACTAAAACTAAACTAAACTAAATGGACATGTGCAACATGCAAGTCCTTATTGAAATGAAATTTAACTGATAACTAAAATCAGTTAACTGGATCCTAACTGAAAGTTTGACCTCCTTCAAAGATATCTCCAAGGATGAGATAAACATGCTTAAAATCAACAATGAGAACTCAAGACTAATGTCAAGTTAACTGTTGCTTTTGACTCTATCCTTAAAAATAACTGCAGGATCTAACTGACTATCTACTCCAAGCCATCACGGGCTATCACCTTGTCTAATAACTTGTAGATTGTCTCATCTTTTGAAACTTTGATTCTATCCATCATGATAGTCTTCTTTCTCAACTCCTTCTCTCCATCCTTGATCATTCTCTAGCACCTTCAATCAGTTTGCTCTTTTTCTTTACTCAAGGTTTTGACCATGATGTAGAAGGTAGTGAAGAAATCACCTATGGCAGCTATGTTGCTGAAACTGCATTTTGCCTCCTCTTGTTGTAACCTGGCTAAGCAAAGTAACGAGGATGGAAATCTCATCCTTGAACTCTCCATGCCCAACCTTCTTCATAAAGTTGGTCTTTTGTTCTTTTAGCCATCTTTGAGCAACTTTTCTCTTAGATATTTCTTTGTCTCCCTCCCCATATCTTGACACAATCTTCCATGACTAAGGTAAAGTTTTCTGAGCAAGGTGGAATAAAAAACACTTCTCAACACCTCTCGGCTTCAAGCTGCAAATGACTCTCCCATCTATTGATCGAATTTGTCTTGTGGATTAATCATAATGCCTTATGCATGCAATCACAAACTCAAGATCAACAACTACAATAGGAATATATGTTGTTTCCAGTAATCCAGAACACTCAAGATTCTTGACTGTCGAGTTGTTAGTGCCTTCCAACATGCTCAGTTTGCCCACTGGATAGACGTGACCCAAGTCTATGCAAACAGTTTTTAAAAAGTCATGAACTAAGACTGATTTGGCCTTGTAATCTACTGGGTTGAATTGCATTTTGAAAATATGGATTTTTTTGACTATAAAGTCGGGTATGTTTAGACAACTTTTAGAAAAAGCTAAAAAATGGCTTTAGGATAGGCTAAAAATAGCCGGTTGAGGTAAAAAAATTAGAAATTTTCTGAAATGTGGGTTTTGTAGAGAATTGAATTATAAGCAAACCCAAATTGTCAAAAATTCGAAAAGATGAGTTTTAGCAAGGCATGTAAAGGGTTTTCAGTCAAGAACTGTAGTGGTTGTAGGGGCTCTAGGGGCATTTTTCCTGAGAAAAACTGAAATATGGGTTTTGTGGGCAATGGAATTCTAAGCCAACCCAGATGATTCAATTTTGGGAAAAATGAGTTCTTGACCCACATGCAAAGGAATCTTCAAAAAAAACATAATGATTCAAAATGTGAAGTAGCGGGGCAATTTTCTCGAAAAAATCTAAGATATGGGTTTTGTTGCTGACGTTGAAATATGTGAACCCAGATGATTTGATTCTAAAAAATTCTACCATTTACTTTGACATGTGAGAGAAAACCTAAGACAAGAATAGAATAATTTTAGAGATAAAATAGAATTTTATTATTCTCTCTCTAAAAAATTCACCTGTGCTTGAATTGGATTTGATGAAGTCTGCATGCACTCAAAAAATGAAGTTTGCAAAATGCATCTTTTGAACAATTTGGACCTAGCACTGCGAAGAACACTGAAATATAACACTTGTAGCACCTTCATATCTTTATTTTCTCAAGAAAGACATGTTTTCTCTCACTTGTAATGAAAAATAATGGATGACTATGCCTTAATAAATAAAATTTATCAAGAAAGGAATCATAAATGCATGCAATTGCCTTAAAATTGGCACTAGCTTCTGATTGGACCTCCAAAATCAACGCCTCCTTCTGATTGGACCTGAAAACAGTTAAGTGATTGAGAAATATGCCCTAATTAGGATGCCACCTCCAAACACTTCAGTTAACTATGCATGCAAAAATAAATTGCCCAATCACAAGAAAAAATCAAATCTAGTTGAAGGTGACTTGAAGAGTTTAACTGAAGACTTAATTTTAGTTCACAACCTCCACCTTTATAGGGAACCACTTCTCTCGAGTTTAAAAAGTCAAACTTTGAAATTAGGCGTCACTTTCCAGACAACCAATTTCTTGAAAATTTAAATTTGTAAACATCACTGAAGATCATGTTCAATCATTGATTTTGATTGACTGACATGTCGAATAGACTAGCTAATAGTTTCATTGAAGAGTAGGATCAAAACTAACAAGAAAATCCTTGAGGTTGCAAACCCTAATTCTAACATCCGAGCACTAACTCATTTGACCCCAATTTTCGACAAAACCTATATACTCAGATGTATCAACGGGCACTTGTGCGAATTTCCTTTTTTTTGATAAATTTTTACCCCGACGTTCATCAGACTTTCGACGAGCCGTTGTTTTGTGTACATTTCAACGAAGATCTTTCACCAAAATTGGGGCGGTCCTGCAAAGTTAAGTTGTGGTGGGCATAAATTGAAATGAGCTCGACTATTTATTGCGACAGTGTTTTGCTCGATGGTTTTCTTGGGGAAAATCAGAAGAAACTCAAGAAGATATCGCCAGGTTGAGGGAAGTCATTGTCTTTTTCCAGAATTCATTTGTGAAGTTAGATTTGTACTTCCAGGATTGAAAATCATATTTGAAAGCAACAACTCATCAGATTTCATTTATAGTCTTGTGCATTTTTAGAATTTCATTTCCAGGTTTTAGACCTGGCTTCACAAATTCTTTATAAGGGAATTGTTTATAACTGATGGAAAATTCTTGATGGATTTGGACAAAGATTATATTTGCAAGGTTTCAATTTTAACCCTAATGATTAATTTGCAATAGATTTGGGAGCCATAGCTAGATAATATCAAAGGTGTTGGTTGTTTTTTTACTGTAACCAAGTTTATCTTCTAGACACATAGCATATAAAATCTCAGATAATACTGCCTTACAATACCATCAATCTATATTCTAACCTAATAGTACTTATCAAATCCTTATATGAACATAGTCACCTATAACCTCACTCAAGCATTTTAATTAATTCCTTGAATTAAAGCCAAAATGAGAATCACACACCATAATAGTGAGATGAATAGAATAACCCTTGATCATTTTATTCAAGATAATAATATATTCATACAATGGAGATACATGACCTTGAAATGAGTAATTTTCATTCAGATGCTAGTACTGTCTTGAAAATTAAGTACCCATGAAACTAAAACCTACAACAGAATGACACCAAATGGTGCAGGAGCACACCTACGCTAACCTCCATGTTTGTTATTTTGGCTTGTACTTGACTCTAGCCAACTTAGGATGTTAGTTTTTGTTTAGACCTTAGAAGGTCATTGCTTTTGTGGGCTAGGTGAGTTAGTCATTAGGACTAAGGTCACACAAATAGCTAGTGTTAGTAATTTAAATTTTCTTAATGTTAGTTGTCTATGGGAGATTAGAGTCTTAAAGATGTTCTAAACACTTAGTGGTTGTTGTAAAGATGCCTTAAGGCCATTAAATGAGTTGGTTCCTCAGAATCTAGAGGGAATAGTGGTCCTAAGAAATAGGATCAAAGCATAGAGAAAGATGCCAAATGTTGTAAAGAAGTTAGCATGGGCATGCAACTCGGTTACCTTTGGATTCCCTTGAGAATAGGAAGTGGGAGATCAGCCAACAGGCCCTAGAATCATGGGGATGGCATCTATTATGACCCAAGACTCGAATCTCATGACATGATGTAACTGGTAATTAGTTTTGAAAGTAAAATAGAGAGCTCTACAACAGTTTTTTCAAGACCAACCCGAACTTTTGTGATGACAGAGATGCTTAATGGATTGAGAGACTGAGTTTAGTATTTGTTTAGTGTTCTATAGGATTATCTTAGTCTTTTTCATTTGATAAGCAAGTTTTTTAGAGTAGGATATTTGGTGTTAGGCAAATTGTTTTGGTTTTAAGTTCTTACTGGTCCAGTCTTGAGCAGTCGGTGCTTTCATGGCTCCCCCATGAAATCTAGCCTTGGGAAACACCTAAGGACAGGTGGAAATGTTAGGGGAGTCATTAGTGTATATAGATTTAGGATTAGGAAGCATGAAAGAGTGGAGAGCTCTTTTTATCACTAGTCTCTAGGCGAGCAGACAGAGCCCGGTTAGAGGTCTAGGAATGTCTTTGAAGATTTCTTGTAGGGTAAAGAGGTAATGTACAGAAAAAGTATAGGTTCAAGTAGGGTTTCATCATAGCTCATCATACTAGGTGGACTGAGGTCATGTCAATCATTTAGTTTATGGTTTGAGTAGGTTCCAAGCAAGATTATAGTCAGTCCTAGAAATTAGGCCTTTTAGCCCTATTGTCCTAAGTTGTAGGAAACTAGTGTACAGAGGTTGTCAGGCCCTAAGCCCCATTGAACCTTTTAAAACTTCCAAATGAGTATCCAAATCTGCCTTTAGTTTTGTAGGGTGTTTGGAAAAATTTAGCAAGAATTGACAAAATAGGACTGGTAAAGGCTACAAGGAATAGGCCTGTTTAAGGTCTCAAATGGTGAAACCTTGAACCCGGTAAGGATAGGGTTGAAGAACCTTCTAAAATGGTTCAAATATGTAAGGTTATGAATGTTTTCAATAGGATGGGCACCCCTGCAATGAAGAATGACGTTTGTGAGAAGTTAGCACTTAGAACTTTCTAAGTGAGGAAGAGAAATTGAACTTGTCAAATGGTGTTAGTCCTCCAAGGTGAAGCACAAAGGATAGAACTCTTAGAGAAGAGTTAGAATTGGACTTAGTTAATCATCTAAGCCAATCAGGACCTAGAGGAGACTAGGTTCCTAGAAGAGACAAGCCGAGTCTCTTAGTTGTAGTGCAAGCAAGCCTTGGAACACTCACATCACCAAACTTAAGAATAGTATCTTCACTATAATATCAGGCTCTTTACAAATTCGCTCTGCAAATTCAGTTAGACTTGACCTAAATATATCTAACTTGCTAACCAGCCATATTTTTGGTCTTTAAATCCTTCTTATAGGGAAAATGAAGGAAGAACAAGCATCAGACCAAAAATACACCTGTCACTGGTCACTTGGACCGCCTTCTGACATTTCAAAAATTGGTTACAACAGCTGAGTCTCTAGAGAATCTTCTTCTTCATCCTGTCCACTGGAGAATAACTATTGCATTTGCCAAACTTTGAAAACTTGCACCAAAACTGCCACCAAGACATAGCCAAAATTTGTTATAACCATAAGCGTTGAGCTGTTAACTATCGGTTGTAGACTCTGTCCTATTCTTGTTCAGTTAAGTACTTTTCTACCCATCCTTGATATTCCTCATCCGTTGGCCAATTAAAATTTACCACCTAATTTACCTTTGCACTATAAGTTGTATACTTTACTACTACTTGATTCGCCTCCCTTTCAAAAGATTCCAAAAATGTGCTAGTGTTAATGATTTGATCATCTACCCTATCCTGCCATTGTTGTAGTGATCTAACATTTCCTTGGGCATCTACAATATCTGGTAAAGATGTGCCACTCCAGCCATCAAAACTCTTTACCAACTCTTTAATCCTCTTGCTTAAATCATCAGGTAAGGCCTGAAAACCTTGCAGTGACTTCACAAAGTCTTGAGTAGGCCTTAATTGTTGAGGCCTATTAGTTGCATTTTGAGAATTTCATTTCCAGATTTTGTTGTGCAAGTTCAATATTTTGATTTTAGGAGTATAATAGTTGGAAATCATTGTAAAATCAGAATTTAATAATTTCTGGAATTAGCATTTGAAAGTGTTTTTTGGGGTCATTAACTTCAGACTATCTTCTCTTTTGCAGGGGTGGTTGCATGCCAATTTTTTTTGGTGTAAAATATCATAATTATTATATTTTGTTACCTGTGTACGATTAAAAATTGTTGGAGTGCATGTGAGTTTGATATTTTTTTAAGATCTAAATATTCAAGCTTGGTAAATTAAAATCATGTTAGATAATATTAGTCCAGAACAAAATGAAGAGACAATTGCTAGATTGTTGGCTATATTGAAAAGAAAGGGTGATGGGAAATATTATTGTCCTTGCAATAATTGCAAGGGCTTAAAGATGAGAAGACTTTTAATCATAATAGCTGAGAAACATTGTAGGCAACATGGTCACGTTGAAGGGGGGCATGATTATCATCCATTGGTAAATTGTTCATTATATGTGTTTATATTGATTGAATTTGTAAATGTTTATATTGTTTTAACATTTGATATATATATATATATAAAATCACTTGATCATGATCATGGTTTATTTGTGTCAGTCATTATTATAAAGGTGGGGTGCCCTAGGGCACACGATATGAATTATCACGGCCTAGAGAATGTGGTTTTGCAAGCGGAGGAACATGGAGCTGTGAATATCGAAGATGAAGTTAATGATCCTATGGAAGAAGATGATCATGCACCAGAAAACACAATTGAAGATGATGGTACAAATACATTGATCCATGACACATGTAGTGGCACATCTGATCATGTTGATCGAGATGACTTTGATGATGTTCATGATTTACCTGTACTTGAGAAGGCATACAAGCCACTTTATGAAGGCTCCCAAACAACTCTTCTTTCTGTTGTATTGTTGCTGGTGAACTTGAAGGTTATGAATGGTTTATCCAACATAGCAATCTCACAGATGTTAAGGTATGTCATATATGTCATTTTTTTTCATCTATTTTAATTATTGTTAGTTCATCGCTAGTAAATAAAGGATGAAGTATGTACCTTTAATATTCTTTATATTAAGAAGTTATTTTTTGTTGTAGATTGATTGGTGAATTTTTGTTACCACCATCAAATATTTTACCTTGCTCATACCGAGATTTATCTGGCATTATGAAAGATATTGGAATGGAGTATCAAGCAATAAATGCATGTCCCAATGATCATATTATATATCATAAACAACATGAATTTGCAACAGAATGCCCAGAATGTCATATTAGTAGATATTGAACAGATCAACTAACAAAAAAGGTGCCTCACAAGGTTCTTCGTTATATTCCCATTATTCCACGTATGCAACAATTATTTAGGTGCGAAAGCTTAGTGCAATTTATGGATTACCATGCACATAATAGAAGTGGAGATGAGATTCTTCGAATGCCTGTGGATGGTTCTATATTTAGGGACATGGAGGAAAAATGGCCACACTTTAAAGAAGAACCTCGTAATCTCAGGCTTTCATTGGCAGCGGACGGTGTCAATCCATTTGGAGAGCTGAGATCTATTTACTCGATGTGGCCTGCTTTTGTTATCAATAATAACATTCCTCCATGGATGTCAATAAAGAGGGAGCACATAATATTGGCGATGATTGTTCCAAGTTTTTGTTTACATCAATTTTCTTTAACGTAGTAGCATATCATTTGTCTTATTTCTTGCAGAATGACTTATATGTTTTTTCATTTAATAGTCGTGTACATGAATTTATATATATTGCAGTAAAATGGTTATAATAATTATGTAATGTTTATGTTCATTCAACTAGGTAAGTACCAAGTTAAAGATATGAATGTATATATTGAGCCTCTTATCGACGAGTTACTAAAGTTATGGAATGGCGTCACTATGTATGACGTATCTAGACCAACATGACAAAGACAATTTCAATTCCATGCAATGCTTGTATGGACAATTCATGATGCCCCAAGGCTAACACATTTTTCTGGTATGTTATAAAATTCGACTGCATGACTTTAATGATATTTAATTTTATGAATTAGATATCATGCATGTTTTTGAAATAATCTATTCATTATATATAATTATAAAAATTGACATATTTAATCCAATTATATATGATTTGCAGGTCTTCAAACAAAGGGAAAATTTGCATGTCCAATTTGTGGTCCAAAGATGAAATCTCATCGTTCAACAAGTTTAGGAAAGTAGGTGTTTGATGAGTATAGGCACTTCTTCCACATAAATCATAAGTATCAAACTACTGAAAAACATCTTTTCAATGGGAAAGAAGAGACTACATCAAAACCACGAAGAATGACACCTCGCCTATGGAAGCTGGAATATAATAGAATCAATCGTCAAGGTTATACATCGGATCAAATTGTTTATCTATCATTTATGATATGTTTTGAATTTATATTTTTATTTTGTGATCATGTTGTAATTGACAATGATTGTCGTTGTTAATTTGTTTAACTTATATGCTTCATGAAGGTCATCAAGGCATTAATGATCGGCTTCCACAGGGACTAAAAAGTTATCCTAGACAATTTAGTAGGTTGCCCTACTATGAGCAGCTACAAATTGTGCATGTGTTTGATACAATGCATATCGGAAAGAATGTGACAGAAACGTTATGGAAAATATTGGATGGAAGACATGACAAAGAAAAAATTGTCAAAATTTGTAGTGACATTCAGGAAGCCAGTCATGCAATGAAAATTTCATTCAATTAAATAGCGATGGAGACCAAATTAATATAAGTTCCCTTCCTTGGTTATTAACAGAGCAGTAAAGCAATGCTATAAAACAAGTCATACAAAAAATTCGATTTCCCATAGGATTTGCTGCCAACATAAACAACATCATAATAAAGAAAGGTGAATTTGGGTCAAGGATGAAAATGCATGATTGGCATACCTTCATTAAGGTAATTATTCTGGTATATTATATATATATTTGTATACTGCATGTACTTTTTAGTGTATTATGTTTACTACTTTTGGAAAAATATTAATGAAAAGATCATTTTATAATTGTTGCAGTACGTTCTACATCTATCTCTCCCAGACAACTTCGACAACAATGTCAAGCAAGTTATATATGATCTTGGAAAATACATGAGGTAAGTAGCGATATTTGATCAATTCATTGTATACTTTTGTTAAATCTCATTAATATATTTGTGCCTTGAATCACTTGTAGATGGTTGTCATCTAAAGCAATCCACAAAGAAGATATAAATTATGGGAAGAGAAGAATTCCTTGTCTAATGTGTGAAATGCAAAAGTGTCTACCTTCGACATTTTTCAATGCACAAGAACACTACCTCATACACCAAGTTGAGGAGATTGAATTGTGTGGACCTGTACACACAAGGTCAATGTGGATGGTTGAGAGGCACTTGAAATTTTTGAAGTCTTTGGTTAGATAGAGAGCACATCCTGAGGGTTCTATGGTGGAGGGATACATGGTATACTAGACCATGGTGTACATTACTAAATATCTTCCTAAGTTTGCAGCAAAGATCCATGTAGATCACATTTGGGATCCCAACTCTATTAACTAATTCGAAGGGGAGTACTTGATGGGGAAAGGTAGATTGAGGAAAGTATCAAGTAATTATAAGATGGTCATGAAGATTGGTGTAAGTGTTTCAAGGCTTTCTTGCACAACTAGCTAAGAAGACCTTTCCTTGTCTTCTTCTGGGAACCTAATATTTTCTAGGTCCTTGTTAGGCTTACATGATTAACTAAATCCTAATCCAACTGCTCTTCAAGAGTCTCACACCTTGTGCTTCACCTTGAAGGACTAACACCACTTTGTTATGTGCAAACTCTCTCCTACATTTAGAAGACTCTAAGTGCCAACATCACACAAACATTGAATTGATTGCAGGGGTGCCAAACACATTGGAAACATGCCATGTACTTCCAACTGGATCCATCTTGGAGGATCTCCAAACTCCTTTCCTACCAGTTTCAAGAATTGGTCTTGTGGAGGCCTATTTCTTGTAGCCCTTGACGAAGACCTTAATTTACTTCATTCCTGCCCAAACTTTCCAAACAACTTAGAAAACCAATTCCACATTTGAATAACCTTTTGGATTTTCTGAAGGATTCAAAATATTTATACTCCTAAGTCCTCCGTACACTGGTTTCCTATTACCTAGGTTAAATAGGGCTATTAGGCCTAGTTTGTAGGACTCCACTGGTTTTCTTGCTCAAACCTCAGTGGTGTAAGAGCACCTAGGAGAAACAGGAGAAACACCTAGGAACACTAGGAATAGGAAAGGTTTGTGAAGTTTTGTTTTAATTTGATAAGGTCATGTTGACCATAGCATTTGAGTGTGTGACTTACCACAATACCTTGGTCAGGAGCTATCAGTAGTGTTTAAGTTATGAGTTTAGACACTCATGGTGGGTAAGTTCTAGTAATTGGAAATAAAGCCAAAAATATTGCTTTAAGCAATTTTGGCCTAAGGTGGTGGTTATGTCCGACCAAGGGGAAGGATAACCACCTTTTGAAACTTTATAAGGAGTGCCTCAACCTGTTTGAAGGGTTAGAAGGCTTTGTGAATGTTGGAAAAGTTTGTAATTTGACAGTTTTCATCAATGGTAACCGAGGACAACAGAGAATAACTGAATTTCCTGTATTGTGTTCTTGGTAGTGTGTTAATGAATTAACCAAGAATTTTGTTATGTTTGGAATGTGATGTAATTTTTCTCAAAAGCTTTGTGTGGATAGTAGTTAATCTTTCTCATCGTTTCTTAGTTGATTTCTTAGATAGACTAGTTTCTTTCCATTATTGATTAGTCTAGGAAACTGTTAATCATGGAGACTTAGACCTCTATCTTCCACTATACCTGGTGTATAGCCTATGGGGGATGAGGCTAAGCTCCATGCCTATATATAGCTTAGGTTTAGGAGTCTTTAGGAGTAGAAGGTTCATGAGGAAAGTCACTTCCTAGACGAGCTTGGCAATGCCCGGCTAGGAAGGACAGTGCTAAAAAGCACATAACTTGCAGGGATGACTTCTCCAGGACAAAACCCATGGTAGAAGTGTGGAAGGAGGTCTCACAGTGGTGTGGTACCAAGGAGGAGGTACCAACAGTCCATTTTCTAGGAAAACTCTTTGACATCCAACCGAGTGGTCAGGAATTTGCCCGACTAGGAAGGACAGTGCTAAAAAGAACATAACTTGCAGGGGCGACCTCATCTTGCGAAACGCTGTGGTAGAAATTTGGAAGGGAGTCTTATGAAGGTCTGGTACAAAGGAGGAGGTCCCAACAAGCCGTTTGGGTTGAGAACTCTTTGACAGTCCCAAATCGGGTGGTCAAGAATTGGCTAAAAACCCTAAATTTTGCAAAGTTTGAGGATAGTCTTGTGTACAGCAAGGAAAGGCCTAAGGGTTTGGAAATATTGTAGAGGTTGATATCAGGTTCAAGAATCCATGAAAAATATTTGGGGTTCTTTGGACAAGTTTTGTGAAAATTCCATTTTTCTCAGGCTAGGAGGGCTAAAAAGAGACTCTAGGCTTGTTGCTTTGAAAACCTAACTGAGGGTTTGGAAGAAACGATGATGGAATGGAGTTAGTGGTTGTTCAAGAGACCAAATGGAATTTTAGGGAGCATGACAACACATATTTACACCCCTGCAAACATCTAGTTGTGTATTGAGAGCATTTGGCCTTTAGGGAGGATTAAGGGTCAAGGGTGAAGCAGAGTCAAAGCACCAAGACTGGATTGAATTGTGTATTGTGGTTGGAAGAGGGGATGACCAATAGAACCAGGGGTAACTAAGTTTGTTTTAGGACCTATAGGTTGAGTGGTGGAGGAAGCCACCAAAGGGAATTGTTGAAGTGAGACCCGGAGCATGGAAATGTGATTTTTCCATCCATTCCCCCTTTTACACCACTCAGTCAAATGGATTGATAGAACTTCAATCCTTCTAGCATGTTAGGATATATCCATACCCTACCTGGAACTGTACTTGTTCCATATTGTACCTCAATCCCCTGCCTAAATTCTTCAATTCATTACTGTCAAACCTCTAACCGGGCACTCTAAGCTCACCTAGGACTTGACATTAAACACAGTTGTTCCACTCTCCATGACTCCTAACTCTACATATGTACAAAAAAATGGCTCCCCTAACACATCCATCTACCCTCAGGAAAATCCCGTGACTAGATTTCATGGGGGAGCCATAAAAACACAAGTTGGTCAGGACAGGACCAGTAAAACCCTTAAACCTTAACCTATCTATTCAGGACACTAAAATAGCTTAAATCAACTTACTTGCAGAATGAAAAAAGTTTAATACTATCCCATGAACACGACTCTAACACTAAATCAAAACATCCAATTCACTTAGTATCATTATCACTCAATAACACTCGGAGTTCACATAAAAACAAAAATTGCAGAGCTATCTTCTATTCCAAAAACTTGAGTACAATCTCCCTCTTTCTTGAATTCGAGTCTGCTTCTTATTAGATGCCATTCACCATGTTTGTAGGGTATGTTGTTCAATCCCCCACTCCTATCCTTTAGGGGATCCTATGTAACCGAGTTGCATGCAACATTTGCCATAATGACAACTGTTGTCATGACAATTTTGTAACAACATTTGGCAACTCTGTCATTATGCCACCTTCCTAACTCTTAGGACCTCTATCTCCTATATTTCGAGTAACCAACATCATTAAAGGCCTCATGGCATCTTTCTAACATCATTCATGTGTTTAGAACACATTAAGACTCAAATCTCAACGTAAGCTACTAAGGCTAAGCAATGTAAAAACTATTAACAATGACTAACTTTGGTGACCTTAGTCCTAATGACTAACTCACCTAGCCACAACAATGACCTTCTAAGGTCCAAAACAAACATACAATTACTCTGACTTGGCTAATGTCAGATACAAGCCCAAAATATCCTAACTATGGAGGTTAGCCTAGGTGTGCTCCTGCACCAGAGATTAATTAGAATACATTTTACATTTTGTTTTTATGTATATTGTATTTATAAATTAAGGTCGTATACTGTGGTAATTAACTAATTATATGTCGTTTGTGAATTTCACTTTTTTTTTGATACAGTTGGTCGAGAGTGGGATGCACTAAATTTGTATGTCACAAACAATCTTGATTGGATGACGGTATGGATTGAATGATGTCAACAATCTGGTCGCGCATTAACATGGGAAGGTGTGGCTTCATTGGTTAAAGAAGCTCATCGTAATGGAGATTCCAATGTTATACCAAGGGAAATTGATTTAGCATATGGTTTAAGAGATAAACAGGTATGTATAAATATATTAATCACCCATATTATTTAATTATTTTCAATTATATTGATGTATATATATGTTGAGATTTTTTTCTTTGCATACATTCGGCCAAGAATAAATATGTTTATCAACTGACGATATTGCAATAAGTTTTGCATGTTTGACATATTGTAGGTGCAACACCACAAGGCTATGTGGTGCAATGGTCATAAATTTCGAATCAAAAAGTTGGATGACATGAAGAAAACTTGTGATTATGGGATAACTGCAGTCTTCCAGGTGACTAATGTTTCATCTAGAAGTGACATACATCCAGAAGTCTTAGAAAATCAATATTACGGGATTTTGGATAATATACTTGAGTGTGACTTTAAGTCCTTCAAATTAGTTTTGTTCATCATCCTATGGTACAAGCTACGATTGAATGAAAATGATCCCGAGAGAACTGTTATTGAACATGATAATGGATTTACCATGGTTAATACAAGGTATTTTGAGCGAGCTGGAAATGAGCCCTATGTTCTTCCAAGCCAATGTGAGCAGGTATTTTACTCAGAGGTTCCAGGTAAAGCGGGTTGGTCATATGTTGTTAGACATGATCCAAGAGGAAGGGTGGTAAAGTATAATGTGGTGGAAGAAGAAGATACTGAAGAAATAGAAGATGATGTAGATGATGATCAAAATCAATAGTTAGTTGATGATGTGCCTGACGAAGATGTCGAAGAGGAGGAACTAGATCATGATGATGTAGGAGTTAATGTTCATGAAGATGATATCCATGTGGATGATGACATTATCGAAACTGATATCAATGATGATGATGATGATATGACCAATCCTTACAATGTTGAATCTGGATCGGATGATACAAACAAAGAGTTGGATGAAGAAGATTAATGACATTAATTTGTATTGTCTATTGGATATTAATTTCTTGAAAGAATTATATTTGACTTATGTGGTTATATAATTAATTTATGATGTTTTTAATTTTAATTATATTTGAATTATATTAGAATATGTTCAGTTAACAGATGTAAAAAATAAAATGGATAAACCAAAAGATGAAAGTGTGAGACCACTACCTTGTTGGGTGTGAGACAAAGTACTTTCAACGTAAGGCAAAGAACTATTGGCCTGATTCATTAAGTCTGAGCGATAGTTGTTTCGGTGAAAGTCATGGCGATATAAAAGCAAAAGGAAAGAAACTATCAGGGAGACTTGTGATGTCGAGGAAACTGCAAGACATCTTGGTGGGTGGGTGATCATTGAACCTTGATGTGACAACGAGAATTTTGAAAAAAAAACTTGCAGCATTCATGTCTCGATCGGTAAAATACATTAATGGCGCCATGAAGCGTAGGAGATTTTGCATATTAGGGTATGATCAATTGAAATAATTATCTCACAGAATTCAAAGCGAAGGAGAGCAAGGGAACCAGCAAAGCAATTAAGGCATTCACCTGGCTTGAGTTTGGAAGAAGTTACAGTAAGTTTCTCATCCTCTCAGAATTCATAAAAAATTGAATTATGGAAGGCACTGGTTCAGGAAAACTAAAGGGAAGAAAACCCAGGAAGGGAAGCCAATCAAAAGCAAAAAAGCGAAAGACTGAGTTGCAATCAAAAGGTACTGAAAGGAAGCTAAATCAAGACCTCATAGACTAGTTACCTTGTTCTGGACCTGTTAGAACTGTAAAATTTTGAATTTTTACAGTCTATTGCATTCAAGAGTTTTCAACATTAATTCCTTGTCATAAACATAAAATCCCCTCTTTGCATTGTCTCACTTTTTTTTGTCATGTGACCCATTTGAATCCGTCTATCTCTTCTTATTTCATTGAAAGACCCATATCGGCAAGACATAGTACAAGTCTCCCCAAGATATATTTTCATTAACATTTATTTGTTGCAGACAATCGGTAAGAATTTTCTTTTGTTTCAGCTACTGAGAAGATTCATATCGACATATGCTGGGGCGTCGTTGTAGTGTCACAGCGAATTCAATTGGTCTTGTTGAGTAGCATGTGGAGGGGTCATTTCGGCTAAGCTAGTGGGTATCGGCATGAAGTCATAGCGAAGTCATTTCGTCTCACCAATTGGCTTGTAAGCAAATGTCTCGGTAAGACTTATGTCATCGGGGAAGGTCTTGGCAAAGTGACTCTTGTTTTGCCAAACTAAATACAAGGGGATCCGAAAAGCTATTGGAGAGAATATTGGGGTCTTGCCAATTGGAAAGGTATACCGATAGAGATATGCATCACCAGGAGAGGAACTTTTCGACATAAGGTTTCACCGAAGTCTGAATGTTATATCGACAAGTAGCTCGGGTTGAGTTTCATCGAATAGGAGTAATATGGAGGAGTGATGTCGGTAAGACATTTGGCATTGATATAGGTCTTCCCGAAGGTTTACTGTCTTACCGAAGGTGTTATTTCATTGGTGGGGTTTATTTCTTCGGTGAGAAAACTTGGTGGACATGCTGAAATGAGAGTTCATTGGTGAAAGGGTGATTTTGTCTCAGCGACTATGACTTGAAGAATGCATATCGGTGTGACACAATGAAGGCTATGTAACATCTCCCCGACTCGGAATTGTTATAGCGACATAAAAGATAGTCATTATTTTTTAGATCCCAAGTGTCGGTAAGACCATGTTATGTCTTGGCGAAGGGTGTAATAGACGTTGCAAAAGGACTTCGCCCCAGATTTGAAAGTATCTCATTGAAAGGATAGTTGATGTGACAGTGCCAGTTTCAAATGGATTTTCATTCGTGCTTCATTAATGGTGCAATGGGATATAACAGTAAAGTTTGTATCAATTCTTCAATTCCAAATTGATTGCAAGTGAATTGGTATGCTAAGCAGAGAACTGGGACATTTTCAGTCTGAGGAACTCGAGCAAAATACTGTAAGTGACTATTCCTTGGTTTTTTACATTTTGATTATGTAAGCTTGAGAATGGAGTCCTCTGGTTCTAGAAAGGGTAAGGGTAGAAAGCCTGGTGTGAGTAGTTTGTCAAAAGGAAAGAAACAAAAGGTTGATACAGAGCATGAGGGCATTGAAAGGAGGTTGAACCAAGACCTTATTGATCAATTACCTGGCTTGGGTCCTAAAGCTAGAAGGTCCGCATAGCTTAGGGCAGAGGTTGATAAACTAGATGACAAGTGCAAGTTCATAGGTGATGTCTGGACTGCCATAAGAGGATATGAGCTATTCAATTTCCATTACCATAGAAGAAATCATTTTGAACCAGTCTGTAACCCATGGAAGTTAAATGTAGGGAAACTAGTGTGCCCTAATATTTTTGTAAATGCAGAATTGGTAAAAGTACTTGTAGATAATTATGATCCAAAACATAAGGCTATATGTGACCCATCTAGAAAACCACAGATATATGTGTCTAAAGAAGTAGTGGGTGAGGTTTTCAAATTGGAAGGGTTTTGCAATGAGGAGATCAGTTGCGAAGAGTTGGAAAAGGAATTTTCAAGAATGGATACAATCTATAAGGGTTGGAGGTTGCCTATTCATAGAGTTAAATAGGGTAGCAAATCAGAACCTCTGCAAGATAGTGAGGGGCCTCCTTATCATGTAGATTTGTTTGAGCCTTACATGAAATACACATATTTCTTAGTGTGTCAAGTGTTCGGGATGGATGCCCCGGAACTCATGTCAATTGTGCCAATGATTATCATAGCAGATATTCAGTATCATAACTCCAGGCCATTCGATTATGCTTCATATATTGCTAGGGAGCTTGATTCAGGATTGGTGGCTATAAAGGGTGGAGCTTCTATTTTTCATCTCAGACATTATTCATTGTTTATGCACTTGGTGTTGTATTTTGGACAGGAGTTGGGAGTATGGCCTCCAAAAATGAGAATTTATCAAATTGGTAAAGAGGGTGAGGCATTGCCTATTCAGCTGTGGATTGCTATTTGGAACAGCAGGTTTTCCAATTCTAGTTTCATCCACTTTGAGGAATATTTTGTGAAAACTTTGTACAAATTGTATAAGTATCCTTGTAACTATTCATTGACTAATGAGATTAAAAGGTTTCTTCGGCCCAAAGATTTCAATGGGCCAATTGATCATAACTGGGGTGAGTGGTATTGTTTGGAAGGAGCTACAATGATCAGAGTGTATGGATTTGAAGATGCCCCTTTTATTCTGCCGAGGACAATTCCAAACAGAGTTGCATATTTGGAAATTGTCAAACAAATGGATTTCAGCAATGTGATGCTTTTTCAGTTCTTATGGGAAGCAAGCTTTTGTGCCTAGCACATTATGTTTTGGTGATTTCACTGTGTTGGCTAAGGAGGGATATAATTCAATCCTTGATAGATTGTTGCATTATAATATGAAAAGGGGACCACCTAGGAAAAACTTTGACCCTAAAGGATATATCAATTCAGCCAAAGAAAGGATTAACTTTGGAAGGTATCAGCATGTACCTTATCTTTTTGATGATATGATCAGGAATTTGGATGAAGAGGAAGCAGAGGGGGTGGTTGAAAGCTATAACCAAGGGTTACAAGATATGGGGACATTGTCTTCTGGAAGTGAGGAAAGCTCAATGGATAAAGTGCCACAGAGAAGAACAGAGAAGATATCTAGGTTAAGGACTGAGCAGTATGTTTGCCCAGCTAGAGAACATAGTATTGAAAGTGGTGATATTGATGCAAGGCATATGGAATATAGATCATTTGTTTTAGATGATGAGTTTATAAAATCTCTAGAGTTCAAACCATTCTTGTACAAACTAAAGGGGAAAGAAATAAGAGAAGATGTTGGTGCTGTCACTTTTGGGAATGAAGAGCAATTATTGGATCAATTGAGAAGATGTGTGGATGATGAAATGACAAATATGGCTCCTGAAAAGGGGAGGAAAATGTTGGAGAATGCTAGTGTCATGATCTTTCCTGGACTTGATTTGAATTCTGCATTAGTATTTGATAGCTTCTTAAGAGATAGTAACACTACACACAAACTTGATAAGGAAAAGGTGACAGAGGTGTATGCAGGTTCTAAGTATAATACTGATGAGGGATCGTTGATGATATGGGCTTTGTATCCCCCCCACAAGAAATCAGTGGTAATTGATACAAAGAAGGAATTTGGCCATGTTATGACCCTAAAGGTTGGAGAGGCTGATTCTGTGGTTACTGTAGAGATTGGGATAGACATTGCAAAATTGAATAAAGCACAGATCCAGGCACTGATAAGAGAAAGAGAAATGTATAAGGCAAGTAATGAGAGAATATTAAGAGAAAATGATAGATTGAAAGACTTGGTTGGTATTTCAATAGATCCAGCCAAAATGCTCACTCAAGGAGAAAGCTCTCAAGAAAAAGATCATTGGGTAGGGTCAAGTGCCTATAATCAGGGAAAATATGATGCAATTGTAGCAGTTGTTAAGAGAAGGAAGGATAATTTGACATCTTGGTTGAATAAATTATGGGGAAAATATTCTAGTACTCTGATTGCATTAAAGGAGCATGAAAGGATGTCAAATTATCTTTCCTTCTCTTAACAACTGCTACAATTGCATCATATTTTCCCTGATTATAGGCACTTGACCGGGAAAATATTCTAGTACTCTGATTGCATTAAAGGAGCATGAAAGGATGGATGGATGAATTATGGAGAAGTTTCATGAATTGGCCCAGAATGATGAGGCTAACAGTACTGCACTTGAAGTTGCAAATCACATTATTAGTTGCCATCGAAAATTATGTGAGGAATTGGAAGGAGATAAACAAGGATTAATTGAAGCTGCCAAGAAAACTGTGGTCGCATTTTCTGATAGTAGAGGGGAAGTGAAAGATGCCACTAGATGGAAGAATGAATGTGACACAATACTGAGTGGAATCATGAAGATAACTTTTGCAGAGAATACAACATTAGAGGAAGTGAGCGAGCAAAATGAGGAAATGGTCAAGATGGAAATCACGATCATGAATGTTGTCGAAGATGCGGATACATATAAATGTCAGGATTATTTGGACTACCTCACTACGACTCACTTGTGGCTAACTAAAGTTTAATTATTCTCTATCTTTTGTTTCAAATTCTATTTTTTCCTATTTCCGAAAGGACGCGTCCTTTCATATCCTCAATGTATAAATGTCCATTTTGAAAACAATATGAAGGGTAGAATTAGATAGAGGATAAAAAAGAGACAGCAGAATACAATTTTTGGAAGGATGAGACTGGTTGCATATGTAAAATCATGGAGATATCAATGAAAGTTTAATATGATGGTGCGATGTTTTCTGGTATCAGTTGTTTATGATATTTGTTGAAAGGTATTATTGAAGTTGTCTCCGTAATGGTGTTTTCTGGTTATTTGAATTAGTGTAAACAAGTTTTTACCTAGTTTGTCAATGCACATTTGCTGCATCTGTATGATCAATTAATTGTTTCTTTCCAATAAAGATTAAATTCTCTAAATTGATCATAGTAATTAGGGAATGTCAATTGGATTATTAAGAAGAACTCAATAATCACAATCTTGCATGTTTATACAAGTTATAAACCAAGTAAAATGCTAAATAACTTGAATGTCTGCTAGAACAAGTAAATTTGTTTTAGATTTCTCTTGACTCCGTGAACCCTATAAGGCACTGGTCTTTCGTTTTTCATTCTTTAGTTTCATTCACATTTCTACATTTGTTAACTGAGTGTATTAGGGTTTAGTTTTGGATATTGATATATAATTTATAAAAAAATTGTTTTATTTTGTCCATTTCAATTTGCCATTGTGGACAAATAAGGGAAATAGGAAAAGATTAAAAGTCAAGTCTGCTCAATTCAATTAGGTACACCCACAAGAAAATGAATCACATTTTCAATTAACTATTGAAATTGAACAGATGAATCTTTGATAAAGCTATTCATAATCCATGGCACACACCCAGGAGAGTAAACCATCTTAATTTTATAGATTTCTTTTGATATAAGTAATTAAAAAAGAATATCACACTAATATGTATATAAACCTAACCCCAGGATGACTTCCTGAAACAAAATGTTCATAACACTTTAACATTAAAGAGGACTGTATAACTTCCAAGCGTCGGATTACAAAAAATTTCTGACCCTTCACAATGAGCCATGAAATCTCCTTTATAGAATAGGAGAGCAACAAGCATTAGGCTACATTGTGACACCAAATTGAATTTCAGCACCAAAATGAAATTCAAATTTACATTCCTTGCCATAATGATACCGTGCATGAACAAAGGAATCAAAACGGTTATGAAATAACTAGTCGAAAAACAAAATTTCATGCAAAGCACGTGCACGTCCATACCCACATCCACATCCACTTGATAGAAGAACAAGAGAAGAGAAGACACGTCCAACAGACCCACTGCCAGTAATCATGAAGAAGCAACACGGCCCCGGTACAAGCAACCGCTCCGAGTTCGAGCCTGCGATAGCGATGGCACGACCACCTCCTCTTTACCGACCTTGCGAGCACATTCCCGAACAACTGGACTTGGTGCTAATGCAGACACTGGCTCAATTGCCATAACCTCCTCATCCTCTCCCATTAGATCGGCCAAGGAAGCCAAATAGCACCGATAATCATAATTAGTCTCGGATTCCTCAGAATCTGACACGATAATCGGGGATGAACATTGTGCTGGCCTCTTGCCAGTGTTCCTAATAATAGCCTTGTGAGACATGGGAGAATCAGATTTGTTCATGGCTGGTGAAGCCAGCCTCACACTCATTCGCTTAACTGATTTACTCATGATAGGAATAGAGCGCAGCCACAAACAGAAGAAAAACCTTACTGCACTTAGACACAAGAGAATGCAATGCTGATTACATACAATTTAGTTAGCATTTATAAAGCAAGCCAGTGTGCAGGGTACAATTACTTGAAGGTGATTCAACCACTTGCACAGTTAATATTCTAGATAACTATGAATAGTACCCTCAGCAGGATGGCACTATTCGCACGCAGGAGGAAATCAAGTGGAGATCCTCAGGAGAAAAGAAACCTGTATCATTAATGACACGAATGAATGAAAGATTTTAATGACGTTGACGAGACTAATCAGTCTATGGGATTGAGAAAACAACAGGCCTAATTTGTCTTCATGCTCTTTTCCAAGTCTAAGTAATACAGCCAAGTAATACATGCCACGCAGGCAACTCACACACTTCTTCCCTATAAATGAACTGCCAATTCGGGAGGCACTTTAACAAACGGAGGGTGGAGATCAAGTCAATGGATGTTGACAATCCACGTCGATGCCTTTAGAAAACATATCCAATCAAAAACCCGCAGAAGAATAGACCCAGACCGCACAATGGGTCCCATATAATCCCACTGGCACGAAAAGAAAAGCCACGTGCCACTCCCTCATGAACCTCGCAACACTCTCCTGAATATTTACTTTGCCCGTACGAGGTGTGCGAGAGATCATGATTATTGATGGCTATTACCGGTGAAAAGATGGTGCCCTATCATATCGAACACCTCGGGAAGAAAACCCATTCATCCGTTCACGCCACATGGCCATATCTTGTGAACCTCGCACTACTTTGATGACGCCAGTAGACAAACCTGCGAGGTCTGTGAGAAGTGATCAAGATTGAATTCTGTGATCGGACAACTCATCAGCCCTCAAATGGAACATTTAAGTGGGGCCCGCATTGAAATTTCTAGCGGTGTAATACCTAGGCCATTACACCAAAAAGACCAGCAAATCAGGTGAAATAGGGAAGAAAACCCATTCATATCGAACACCTCAGGAAGAAAACCCATTCATATCGAACACCTCAGGAAGAAAACCCATTCATCCATTCACACCATGTGGCCATATCTCACGAACCTCGCACTACTTTGATGACGCCAACAAACAAACCTACGAGGTCTGTGAGAAGCGGTCAAGATCAAATTTTGTGATCGGACGGCTCATCAGCCCTCAGATGGAACATTTAAGTGGGGCCCGCATTGAAATTTATGGCGGTGTAATACCTAGGCCATTACGCCAAAAAGACCGGTAAATCAAGTGAAATAGGGCCGGTTAAGCACGACCCGAGAGGGATGAAACCTCACTTGAGTGACTAGTCCACCATGGCAACAGGTCACCGTTGAAACATAACAAGAGGGTTTTGACTGATCCATACTGAAGGTTACCCTGAGTAATTTAGAAACCCTCTTAACCCCAACTTCAATTTACTGAAGTTCCATCAGGTTGTGGAATTTTTCTTTGCATCTACCAATTGCATTTGTTTGAAAGTTTCTAAAACCTTTTCAACAAATCCATTATGTGTATATTCTAAAATCATTATAGTCCTTATAGTCCTTCTAGTCCACATCACTTTGTTTTTTGAAGAAACTATTACCATATATTTCTTATTTATGTTCTAAATTGGATACATTTTTATAAGTTTGATATTACAATTAATAATATTAATTTTGGCAAGACATTAAAAGATTTTGTTGATTTTAAAAATATATGCATCCCAATGTAAAAATGCCAACAATGGAAGCAATGATTGTAACACATAATTTTTGATGTAGTATCCAATTCAAAGGATGATGTTACAATTTAGGGTTATGATTGGGTATTTAATTAGGGTTAGGATTTAGTGTTCGGGTTAGTGTTAGGTGTACATGGTAGGGGGTAAAACTTACAAACAATAGATACACTAAAAATGATGTTTAAATTTAGTTTATTTTATGTGTGTTAGGAAGATGGGAGGTGGAAATTTAGGAAGATGGGTGCTATATCAAACTGGGTAGTATAGTTATAGATTCATACAAAAAGATGCAATAATTGAAACCATTTGTGACACCTTAATGAAGATATCACTAAATACCATATCTCTCTAAATGCACATGTAAACTAGATATACACACACATTTGAAAAGATAATAGAAATTTGTAGACCATTAAATGATCCTACTTAGTAATTCATGAATAGACCTAAATATTTTTTTTTATTATTTTGAAAATAAACCTTACAAAGTATTTACAAGGATTTTACAATCTTTTGGTTGGCCTACTAATCAATAATAAATCCAAAAATGAGCACAATAAACATGGAGGAACTGTAAATAAAGGTTGAATCAAGGTATTATATTCATTATTTAAAGGTTACATTAGATTCATTACAATTTTTGGATGAACCTAGATCATTACAACATTAAAATTATTTTACCTTGTGTTAGAGATAGAAACCCTAGGGCATGCAACAAATTTTTTATATCTAGATATGATACTTATTCTTCCTCTTTTTCATCAACCCGTTGAACAATATTTGATAGCTTTATACCTCCTTTGTAAGTCGCAACCAAGGGTGAGAAGTGCAAACTTGCTATAAAACCCGAAATATTTGAGCAATTGGAAGAGGATGTACAAATCTACACTAAATCCCAAAAGTCCAAAAATTGAAAGAACAATAGGGGCATCAATACCTTTCAAGTTTCATTTCTTAAGGATTCAATATAGAAAAATCACCTACAAAAATGTTAATCATATTGTGGGGAGCATGGGGGAACACTCTTTTGATTTGCAAATCTCCCTAAGCATTGATGGTGATTTCAGTTCATGATATGTTAGGGTATGGAGGAACATGTGAAATCTACAGAGCATTGCAATGTATGTGCCCTTGGTCTCCTTGTATTGTGCAACACAATGCTCGGGTTCATGACATGGCTTAATCGCCTCCTATGGATTCATTAACTCTTGTGGTTGTATCAGGCATTAACAAGTCAATCTTTTGGTGCAACGACAACCGTCTTTGCAACAATTGGTATCAGATCTAGGGTCACAAGTTCAAACCCCTCACTTGTGTTGTGTAGCACAGTGCTCAGGTTCGTGACATGGCATAACCGTCTCCCATGGACTCATTAACTCTGGCAGTTGTATCGGGCATTAACAAGTCGGTATTTTGGTGCAACAAAAACCATCTTTGCAACAAAAAGGATTCATCAAGATTTGTGTGTCATTTATTGAAATGGTAGAGCAAGCAAAAATAACTAGATTAAATCACTACAAAGGAAAAATATAAAATAGAATATTGATTAAATTTTACGGGATGATTTTACATTTCAATATTGTATTGAATTTATAAATCCATTATTCTCACATAAAACTAACTTACCTATGGGAATAACTCTAGCAAAACTAATTATTAATTTATTTAAAACTAAACTATTACCTAACCATTGATTATTATAAATTAATAATTACATGTTCATTTATTTTGTATCATTATCTAACCTAAACTAAGATGTAATATTCCAGCATTCCCCCCTCATTACATCAATATGAACAAAGGATGGAACATTTCAAGATTTTATCACAATAACCCTTTTACAGACTTTGATGAAGCGCCCTCATCGATTATCCTTGCTCACCCAAGAAACACCAAACTCACTCCATCAGTGAATCTCCTAATCTTAGAACATACATAAAATGTGTACAACATGAGAGAACATAAATTGTCCCAATCTTCCTTGCAAATGAGAGTACAACTTTCCTCTGAAAGTCCACATCTCCTCTGAGTGTGTCAAAATACCTCCTCTAGTGTTGTACATGAGAGAACAACTCTCCTTTTAGAGTCCACAACTCTAAGTGTGCCAATATCTCTCCTATGGTTCTATGGAAACAATCCCTCCTCTATTATACAAAAGAACCTCAAAAAATATAGATACATTAACCACAGCCATAAGAAATGTCAAGATTCCAAG
The DNA here is from genome assembly GCA_007115665.2 of Sequoiadendron giganteum. Lineage (NCBI taxonomy): Eukaryota > Viridiplantae > Streptophyta > Pinopsida > Cupressales > Cupressaceae > Sequoiadendron > Sequoiadendron giganteum. The sequence goes on along the minus strand of CM021103.1, from coordinate 384,686,531 downwards.
CCCCCTTGCTCCATGAAAGAACACAAATAGAAAAAGGTGCTTCTAATGTAATGGATCAACTCTGAGAAAGAAGCTAGCCCGATGTGAAAAAAGATATTCAACCTCCAATTTTATTTTCTTGTTACTCTTTAACTACCAAATGTAGCATTCAAACCCTTAAAATATTTATTAAGTGTAGAATGGATGGTTTCAAAAGCACAAACATTTGGTAACATAATGAAACTTATAAAATATTTAATGTGCAATGCTTGAATAAAAAATAAAAATAATACCCATTCAACTTCACATAGGATACTCGAATATTCTCCTTGACACCAACCCTCAAATATGAATGCCACTCACAACATCTCAGCAAACTTTTAACTAATGATAAATCCCATGCCATTTTAAATATTTTCAATACCTCAACTTATATTTGCAATAGTATGAGAAAAATGTATTGTGTGTAGAAATAATAATACTTCCCACACTTTATAATAGCATCAAACAACCAATAAATAAACTCATTGAAAGAAACATATAGACTTCAATATAAAAAATAATATTTCACTATTTCTTCCTTTAGCACCTGCAATTATGGCACTTCCATTTAGTGTAGATGTATTTCCATTTACTACACCATTCTCTAACAATCTCCTGATTTCTTAAATATATGATGGAGCTTTCAAATCTATAACACAGATCTCTCTCAGATATTTTGAGGAATTTCTAACTTTCACATTTGCTTCAACATATTTCTAGGAGCATGGAGTTTATATAATTGATTTGATTATTCTCATTCCAAAACTTGAATTGAAACAATGACTGTATGTAAAATTGACACCATATTTTTTTATATTTTACATCAAAGTGTTCATCCAATAATAAAAATATCTTCAAAATATTTCTAGGTTTTATTCTCCTTCAAATCATCTTTCCATGACATTTTAAATTTCTATTTTTTTTTTAGAATCAAAGACATATATCATAGTTTTATTGAGATTGTGTTAGACTGTTATAAAAAACATCAAAACAACATACCAACACATAGAATGGTGCTTTGGTAGAACTAAAACAACATAATGGTGTCCCTCTTCAACCAACAAACTCAATTCATAGTCCATTTTCAATGGTTCTCTAATACCATATTGAAATGGTAGAGCAAGCAAAAATAAAACTAGATTAAATCATTGTACACAAAAAACATAAAATATATATTTTTTGATTAAGCAGGGAAAGGGCCATGATCCCTTACAAAGCAGCAAACTAGTCTAGAGAAACAACTACCAGACAAAACAACAAAACAAAGGGAAATCAAAACAAAAGAAGAACCACTTCCCCACACCTAACCAACCAAAATCAAAATCAACCTATACCAACCACACCAAAAGATAATAATCTATCAAGGATCCAATAAAGATTTAACCAATCCATATAATCTTTGAACCATAAAATGAGGTTATATAAGCATAACCTATAAAGAGTACCCAACAAGTTCATAATGTTCATAGCATAAATAAAACTTAAAATAATATAGTTCAGGCATAAGCATCCTCAATAAGGCTCCAAGGCTTCTTCAGGTCCACCACTGAATCTTCAAGGCTATCTTTTATCTCCATCTTTCTAGAAAAATTAGCATCATCCATGTTCACTTTTTTCTTCCGTTGTTTCTTGATTTTACCCTATTTCAAGATTGTAGCCATCATTGTTTTTTTCATCACTGCATCCATAATCCGACACATGTTCAACACAACATTCTCAAGAACCTGAAATTTGTTAGCATTGTCTTCTTTTTGCATCATTTTCTTAATAAGCTCCATCCTTTATTATATCCTTTCAATTATTGTTTTCTCCTTGTATGTGTGTTTATCTTTCGAGCATTCTTCATTACCAGGGGTCACCACATTAATTTCCAAGTCCCCTAAATCAGTAGTAGCCATTCCTTTTTCCTCAGCCATACCAATATCCTCCACATCTTGCACATCCTCCTACTAATTAAACCATTCGTCCTCCTCCTAACTCAAATCTTCCACGTCCTCTAACCCCGACACCTCTTCCTCAAGAGACCCAACTTCACCCAGACTATCAGGCACACATTCTTTAGAGGAGTAATCTTTTTCCTCCCTAGCAACCTTCTTCCCTTTTTTACTTTCCAGAGGCTCTTCCAAGTTCTTTTCCTCTAAACGTTTTGATTTTTTTCTATTATCCGACCCCTTGGATGTTGCCAAAGCCACACAAGTAGAATGATGACCCACTGGGGTAGTAGACCCACATTTAGGGCTATTTTCAATGTCATCCAAAATTGTTATAGTATTAGGGTCAACACCCAACTCATGAATCAACAATTTTCTTTTCTTATTAGCAATAGAAGGAGGGGGCAGCAGTACATTTGTTAGGAGTTATTTTAAGAAGTGAAAACCATGAGGGTTCTACAACATTAGGAGCTAGGTTAATTGGTTCTTTGATAAGGGAGTGGGGTCAGATTTGAATTAGTTCAATTTTCACATAACTTTTAGGGGTGGGGTTCTCAATTAGGTTATGGAAAGCATTTCTTTGCAAGGTGGTGGTAAGAACGTACTTACATATGGCTCTATTCAAGTCCTGGTGTAAAGGAGGGTTCGCTCCATTGGTAAGGCTCTGTTTCAAGGAGGAGAGGAGGAAAAAGGGTAAGTTAATTTTTTCCTAGTGCCTGATATGGTTGTGGATAGGAAAATGATAACCATGCACCGATTGAAAGAGGCCCTCTAGTGTAAAATACTTCATGACAAAATAATAGACATTATGATATGGGGGCAGAAGCAACACCCTATAATAACCATTTTGAAATATTTGAGCCTTCTCTTTAGCTTAAAAAAAATTCAATATAAGGCTAATAGTTGCCCGTGCTTACCTTGGCTATCTTCTTTCCTTCGTACGTCAGACCCATTGCCTTGGAAATCAACTTAGCATCAATAGTAAAGTGCCAACCACCCAACTTGACTTCTCCATCCTTCTAGGCATTCACAAACTTGTAGCTAAGTTGTTCACTATAACCCTCCATAGCCGCAAAGTATAGCATGAAAGCAGGACAGTCAAACAAACCCCGTAATTCTTCATTCTTCAAGGAATCATATTTACTTCATCCTTTTTCTAGGGCCTCCCATAGTTTTTTTTGTGTTTTGATAATCCTTTAGAAGAAGTAAATACTTCATTCTTTGACCTTCCTCGTTTACAACAAAAGCAATTGGCAATTCAAAAAACATAGTTTTGATTGAAACTTGGTAGCTTTTCATTTGTAAGGACAATGACTCAAACCTTGTAGCGATATTATTGAAATAATCGAGTTGTTTACAAAGTCTAGCCTTGTATCTTTGAAACTCCCCTTTAATGGAAATGACAACTCCACCATCTTTAGGATTCATGATGACACATTTTTTATTATCCTCCCTATTACCCGCAATAACACATGCTAAACTATCTTTTCTCAAATCCTTCATAATATTTTTATAAATGCAGGTGATAATCATCATTACCACCTTCCCTCTTTTTTTATTATTGCACGAGGCATCCAAACATGCATTTCCTTTCATCCCATCTCTTTTTAAATCTTTGAAATTTAGCGTACAACTGCCATAAATAGGGTACATCAAATTCTATCTTTTAAACTTGTCCAATTGCCACATAAGAAAGAACGTAATTATCATGACAACTGGACAACACTGTCGACCCCACAAATTAAATAATTTTTTTCTATCCATGAAGAATTAATTAAACCCTTTGATCTCTCCTTATATGTTATTTCCTTAATTTGATTTGATAATCGAGAAAGGTTCCAATATTCCCAATCTAAATGTTGTAGGCCAAAATTCGCCATTGCATTGACAACCCTATTGACTTGCCTATAAATATGGGTAATATTGCAATGCTGAAAGGAT